>JAPMLY010000153.1:0-30000 GCA_026401115.1 Tetraselmis chui
AGTGGGTTAGGTGGAGGAGACCGAAGTGGGAGTGTTGCCAAGTGGGAAGGAGAAGGTAGTTGTTGGGTGTGTCATGGTGAGGGGGTGAGCCTCTGTTAAAGAGGTTACTCCACTAGCTAGGGTAGACCGTATGGTAGTGAAAGTTATCAACTTCGTTATTGGTGATTACGGTGTAGGATTCAGAAGCGGTGTAGTGTAGTTTAGCGAGGGAGGTAGCTATGCAGTAAAGGTCGGAAAGGTGGTCTTGGTAGTGTTCCCACTGGAATGAGAGCACCGCGGAGGGGTCGAGGTTGCCAATGGGGGTGGGGAGGCCATATTCAAGGTTTAAATCAAAGAGGTAGTTGTGTAATTTGATGCTGCATGTGTGTGAGGTAAAGTGGGACGGGAGTGATGACCGATGCGAGTTGGTTACAACATGTCTGCGGATATCGGGCGTATGGGCGTGGGGGGGGGGGGGGGGGGGGGTCGTGGGGTATAACCTTTGGGCCGTGAGGCCCGTCCTTTGGGGAGTTAGGGATGGTGGTCGGCCTTGTCGGCCGGGGGGTGACATGCGGGGGCTGGCGGGCCCATCAGAGGGGAGCGGGACTGAAGAGGGGGTGTGGGTCTCTCCTACGTCGTCCTCTAATAGGTCCTCGAGGTCCACGAGTGCGTAGTCAGAGTCGTTTTTGGAGGCGGAGGGAAGGGGGGTGAGGGTGGGGTGAAGGGAAGGGGGGGAGTCGAGGGAAGAAGGCAAGGGGGGGAGTGTGGAGGGGGGGTCGGGAGGGGGGAGGGTGGGCGTGGGGAGTGGCTTAAGAGGGGCGGGGGGCGGTGGGAGGGAGGGAGGGGGACGTTTTCTTGTAGGAGGGGCGTGTGTGTTTAGTGATGCCGGTTGGGGACGCGGGTTTGAGCGCAGGGTCGGTGGGAGGACGGTTGGGGGGGGAGGAGACCACGCGGTCGATCGGGGCGGAGGTGAGGATGTGCGGGGGGGAGATGGGGGGGGGTTAAGGGGAAGGGGGAGGGAGCGGGTAGGCGAGGGAGGGGGGCATTGGGGGGGTTGGAGGGCGTATAGGATGGGTCGGGGCCATGGTGTGTGAGAGGGGAGGAGGAGAAATCCATGGAGTCGGTGGATTCTTCGGTGATGGTGGTTAAAGGGGTACGGAGGGTGGTGTCGAGTTGGGGTGTAGGGGGTGGGTCGGTAGAGGTGGCGGTGGGGCTGGCGGGGGAGGTGGAAGGGGGAGTGGAGCGGCGCTGTTTGGCGGGGTGGATGGCGCTTGGTAGGGCGGTGTCTGGATGGGGAGGGATGGAGGAGAGCTTAATGCCGGGGAGGGAGTTGAGGTCGAGGGGAGTGTCCTCGTCGGCGTCCATCATCGAGAAGTCGGAGGTCTTGAGGTGCCACTGGTTGGAGACGTCGCAGTCCTAGAGGTGTCGGGCCCATTGGAGGAGGAGGGCAGAGGGGTTGCGGTAGAGGATGTTGTGTTTGGTGAGGTTGAGGGGATGTGGGGAAGGGGTGGTGGTAAAAACTGGGTCCGAGAGGCGGGCCATGCCAGAAGTGGAGTAGTGGTGGGGGTTGATGGTGATTGTGCAAGCTGATTGGGTGTGTGCGCCTCTGTGAATGAATGTGTGTTGGAGGGGGGTGGTGACAGAGCCGTTGGTGGAGATGAGTATGCAAAACATTTCAATGGTGAGGGAAGTGTGGATGCTGGTGGCGATGGTGGGGGAGGGGGAGGGGTCAGAGCGGTAGTAGGAGCCATCGGAAATTTTTTGGAGGGTTGTATGACGTGTGAAGTCAAGTTGGGGGTGTGGGGGGGGGGAGATTGAGGGGGTGTGATGTGCTATGAATTTACTGGCGGTTTGGTGGAGCAGGGTGTATAGCTAGTGCGTGGATGGAATGACGCCGTCAACGATGATGCATGGGAGGGAGAGGGTTTGGCGTGACTGGATGAGGACCGTGGTGAGGCAAGTGGCCGCCCACGAAGTGCCTGGGACGTGTCCAGTGACTGGGGGAGGTGTGATGGTGATGGTGTGAAGGTGGGGGTTGGGGGGTACTGTTAATCCATGTACACACGGAATGGCATGAAGGGGGATAGAACCGCGCCGCTTCCCGGAACGGAGCTGTACGCCTTATCCAAGTACCGCCAAAAGTCGGTACCCGATAGGAACATGTTGTGTACATGAACCCATAGCATCGCATCGCGACTGAGCGGCGAACACCTATAGCGAACACCTATAGGTGGAGGGCCAAGACTCCCCCGGAGTCTAGCGTACAGATGTGTCCATTAGTAGTCCAACGGAGGATATGTAAACACTCCCCCTTAATGGACAAACTCCGGCCGGTGCCCTAGTAAACCCCGCGTAAACGCGGAGGGCCCATAACCTGTTAATCCATGTACACACGGAATGGCATGAAGGGGGATAGAACCGCCGCTTCCCGGAACGGAGTTGTACGCCTTATCCAAGTACCGCCAAAAGTCGGTACCCGATAGGAACATATTGTGTATATGAACCCATAGCATCGCATCGCGACTGAGCGGCGAACACCTATAGCGAACACCTATAGGTGGAGGGCCAAGACTCCCCCGGAGTCTAGCGTACATATGTGTCCATTAGTAGTCCAACGGAGGGATATGTAAACATGTACATGTTCGTGAAGAGAAGTAGGAAAAATGTAGTAGGAAACTGGGCCTGAATGTGAATGGATGGGTTTATTGGGTAGGTGGAAGATATTTACCCATGAGAAGGAGGGGTCACCCTCGATCGGGGTGGGGTCGTCAACTGGATGGGGGGCGTCCGCGAATTGGAGGAGGAACTGGGTCGACTTTGGTAGGTCTTCAAGGTGGCAGGGGGAGAAGTCGTGGGGGCGGTCCCGTCGGGGGCGAGCTCGACAACGAGACGGGCGGTGAGTGTGTCATGTATAAGGGCGACGATTTCTGGGCCGGAGAGATCAATGAAGAGGGGGGAGCGGATTTTGAAGCGGCGGCCTGAGACCGCGGGGACCGAGGCAGCTCGGAGGAACTGTATTTTCTGCTGTCTTAGTTTGGTCAATAGGTGAGGGGAGGATGCAGCGGTGGGTGGCGCCAGACCGGCCGATCGGAGTTCACACTGTTGTGAAGTGAGCTAGTACATGAGGCCTACCGCTACGCAGGAGGTAAGGATGTCCAGGCGAACCTCATGGAAGCCCTAATCGAGGTCGACGGGTAAGGGGGTGTTGTCGTAGGACGGGGGTGCGGTCGGGTGGTGTGTACGAACGGAGCTCGCTCTCCATCGCGATTGGTGGGCGAGTTCGCGGCCGATTATGTTTTTGACGCGGACAAGGAGGTCGCCGATCCGGTTGAGGCTTTCTAGCAAGCAGCGTCGGGCTACCGAGCAGACCGAGAGTACCGATTCCTAGGGACGAGTCGAGTCCGGGAGGAAGACGCCATACAACAAGAAGCGGGCGAGGTGGGGGGGGGGGGAGGTGGAATACTGGCATGTGAGGAGGTATGAGTCGATCATAGGGGTCGAGAGGTCGTCGGCCGGTCCATGGTAAGTGGTTGACCGGGGGGCCGTGAGGACCATAGGAGTCTAGAGGCCTCGACCAATGGAGGGGTCCAAGGCAGTGCCCAAGTTCTATTTATCTGGGGGTGGTTGGGGCACAGTGAGGAACGGAAAGAGCGGATGGCCCGCGAGGCGGCTCCGGGGGTTGGAGAGGTCCACAGTGCGCGCATGCTCCGGGCGATCCCGCGGTAGCACTTGTTTGTATGTGGGTGGGAGGTTAGAGGTTGAAGACATGTTGATCGTGGTGGAGTCGTAGTAGGATGTGGAAATAGGTAGGTTTGTAGAGTGGTTTCGAGGTGTGGTCGTAGTGGGTTGCGTGTGTTGGCGGCACACGACCAGGCTTGATGGGGCATGGGTTTGGAGGGTGTTGACGGCGGACGTGAACGTCCGGACGCTCAGTGGGGCGCGGTGTGGCGCGCCGACCCTGGGGAGGGGAGTTTTTGCAATCGATGGTTTATTTTGTCTGTTCGTGGCATTGAGGTGGGTACACGTTTGAATTTCAATGTGGGTGGCGCGAGAGCTGTCGGGGAGACGCTTTTCAAAGCTCTGAAAGCTGCGCCTTGCTGTGTGTACCGTCTGGTGTCGCTACGGATCCACCGACGTGGGAGAGCTGGGCTCGGGCGGGAAGAGGTGGACGGTGCGTGTTGTTTAACGGGCCCGGTGTCCACGAGTCTATCGCTCATCGGGAGGCCATGCCCTAAGCGAAGACGGTCGGTGTTGCTCATTCGAGCTACCGACCCATCCCTGTTTTGCGGTTCAATAGTACTTTAGGAGTACTTTTGATTTTATTACTGTCTTTAGTGACGGTAGGATACTTTTTTTCCCATAGCTGCCTATTTGATCTGAACCTTGAATATGGCCTCCACAACCGCATCGGTAACCTAGACATATCTGGCGTACTCTCCTTCATGTGAGGCCGATACCAAGAATTGGCTAACATGTACTCCATCGCCACTTAAATCGCCAAACTCCACTCCTCTCCATCTGCCTCATACACATTCATCACCAACACTTAAGTTGACACCCACCACGACCATGGGGTCTTCCCCAGCCAATGGACTACCACCAACAAGGGTACAACCCCACAACCGGGCACACCCCACCATCCATTACTCATCATCACATGGCAGCACTCGCACTTCGTCGGCCTCTTACACATCATGAAGCCCTCTGCAACTTGGATCGATTCCCTCTCATCCCCCACCCCCACCGGACCTCCTCCACCGCTCCATCTCCCTACTCGCAGCATGGAACCCCACCACTCCACCCCCCAATCCATCCATCCACATCCTCACCCCCCCCCTCCAACAACTCGACACCGGCCACAGATGGTCACGCGGTACACACGTCCTCCTCCATACCTACTTCCTACTCACAGCCCCCCATACCAACCATATGCCCTCCCTTCGACCTCCGCATCACCGTATACGCACTCCACTCACTTCTGTGGCACCACACATTCCGCTCCACCCCCTTCCCATAGGCCTCTCACAACTTTCGGCAGCCCTCAACCCTCACCCCTCCAACGCCAACCACACACGACCCACCCCTCTCTCCCAAACCCCCCCTCCCAACCCCCCCCCCCCCCCCCACTCCCACAACACACCCCCACGCCACGCAACACCACCCGCCCCACCCCCACACACCCGCACTCTCCCATGTACCCCACCCCATCCCCCCACTTATACCCCGCAAGCAGTCCTCCCTCACCACACCCCTAAACCACTACACTTCATCAACCTCAACACCCGCGCCCTCCGCACCTCCATCATGGATGCAGACCACGTAGCCACCGCTCACCAACTTGATGTCTTCATATTCTCGGAAACTAATCAAACATTCCACAAACCCCGGTGGTGAGTCGCTCTCCCACAGTACCTCCTCGAGAGCGCTCGCCTGAAACATTCACACGTGCCCCAACCCCACGCATGAGTTCTCTTCGCAGTCCGCAAATCGCCATTTCACTCCGCCAAAGTCCTAATCCCCCCCCCCCCCTTCTCCTCATCTCTCCCCCCACATAACTCGCATGTCTCTCTCACTCCTCACTTCGGCAACCCGTACCTCCTTATCGGAGCCTACATTCCAACTCCAATCCACACACCTATACCCCGACTGTAGAGTGTGGAGTGGAGTTGTAGTTATAACCCAATCGCATGCATAAGTTGCCGCCTAGGGACTCCAACTCGCCGACGACCACCCAACTCATCGGGTCCTCTTGCTAAGAGACTTCCAAACCACCACACAACAATATTCTAGACACCCCGCCCTCGCCTTCCTCCTCCAATCCCACCTCCAGCCACTCCACCCCCTTGTCCCTACCTTCCCCCGCAGCAAAGGCTGCATTGACCATTGGCTCACCACACCCACATCAACCTATTAGCACTAGCATCCCGTTGCCTAGTACTTATGTACAAGGTAGCTATTTGTCATTCTAGTACGTTGTGTTATGCTATTAGCGGTACTCTATTCCCTGTTAGTGGCGATCGGCCGGCCTTGCCGGTGCCTTCGCCGGCCGCCATCTCTCTCCTCTCACTTCTCTAGTCACCACAGCAGGCGCCCATGTGGGGCCGGCACGACCTCCATGTAACTTTCCGTTCCCAACTCTAACATGTTATGAGTCCTCCACCAAGTTACACTAGAGAAGAGCGTGTGTAAAGCGCTCGGCGCCACGCTAGTCCTACCTACTCCCACGTAAAAAAGAGTAGAGCGTGTGTAAAGCGCTCGGTGCCACGCTAGTAATTCATCGTCCAACCGACACCACGCTTCGCCTTCGAGCTGGTTGTCCGCGAATGTTCTACCATCTCCCACGTAAAAAGGAGAAGAGCGTGTGTAAAGCGCCCGGCGCCACGCTCGCCCCACCCAGCTTCCAGTCTTACCTAGCCTTCACCCTACCGATGCTCTCGACCGGATCTGGTTTTTAAGACCGACCCGCGAAAATTCGGCCCGTGCGTATTGAATTTGAAATTGAAAATTTTTACTCCAATACCAGTAAAACCGGCGGGAGTCTCTGGGCCCCCCCTTATGGTATGCCTAGCTGGACTTAGAAGCGTGAGGTAGACCGTTGAACCACTAATCCCAACCTCTCCAATGGCTGTGACGATACCGTCTAAAACATACCCGTATCCAGGTACTTATTATTTTCTGATCTATACGTGTTTTTTTTGGATACAGTATGAAACAAAAAGTGTCGCTAGTCTCCACGATACGCGGCCTGCTCCAGCCGCTGCGGGGTCGCTGATGAGCAAGGCTGTTCAGCTTGAGCTGCTCGAGGCGAAAATGCCTGACCTCGGCTCCTATGCGACTCCGGTCGTGCCGGAGCTTGGGGGGAAAGGGAGGTGCAAAACCCCCTTCGCATAGGTCGTCGTCGGTCCCGCCTCGATCCGTGCTCAACCCCGCCCGAGGTATTAGCCGCTCCTCCCGACGCAGCTCGCCACCTAGCCTAGTCTTCTCTCCTCCTTCGGGGGCTGAGAAGAGAAAAGAATTAGGCTGCAGACGGTGTCCGGCTGGCTCTCCTGCCCCCGAGCCAGATTTTCTCATGTCCCCTGTCCTTTTCCCGTTTGTTTCCAACACCTATCAGATCGCGCTGTGGCCGTCCGTGCCCTCCCCCAGTGGCTTACGTTGTTAGGGGGCCGCCTTTACGAGCAGTGTGCCGTTACGATAACCCTAGGCACACTGCCTGAGGCAGCCTGTCGATAACCGGGTACCTACTAGGGAAGGGGTTGGAAGAACACATGGATCGAGTCGCCGGTCCTCAAGAGATGGTGGGTACGGGAATTTTTCCAAAAACCCCCCGTACCGGGCTTTTCCGGAGGCGGGCGATCCTAGGGACCACCGCCGCCAGACCATGCCGCTCCTCCGGCTGCGACCAACCTCCGTCCTACGTAGCATCAGGCCTCGCCCCCAGGGGAGATCTAAGGCTCTCGCAGGGCTGGCGACTGCTAGCGAGCGCCGTCCCTAGCGCTGCTTCCCAGTTGTCCGCCGCCAGCTCCAACACCCTCGTCCCTCCGGTGATCCGTCCGTACCCCTCTTCGCCAAAAAATATTTCGCAAACGCCGCTCCCGCCCCATCGTCGGGAGAGTATCAGCGAGTATTTAGTCGCGGAAAAGACATATCGGATTGGCCGAGCGGGAGATCCTTGTGCTGGTGTACGGATATTATGTTTTTCCAAAACCCTCCGTACATGGCTTCCCGACACCTGCTGATCCCGTGGATCGCAGCTGTCGGTACCTCGTTCAGCCCCCTACCGTGCCAGGCATGGCACGGCTATGGGGTTACCAACGCCCACCGCGTGGAGGTAGCCCGTCCGTACTTTACTTAGTACTGTTATTGTTTTTTTTTCCGATGCAACGCCGCAACGCTCACCTAACTTAGCGAGGAGCTTAACTTTACCACGGCGAAAGGGGGGAGAGTCAACACGAGCGCCCGTCTATGCTTTTGCGTGCCTACACGCTCCTAACGGCCTTGTTGGCTTTGCTTCTTCCTCGCCGGTCGCGCTCATGCGTCGGCTTATTCGCCCGGGGACAGTTTTTCCCGCTACATGTCAGAATAGTACATTACACAGTGTTTTGGAACCGCTTCTTATCGGTAACTCGCCGGTAGCGGCACGTTCTTGTGAGCGCATGTCGCTACACCTACCCGGCTTGAGACACATGCTACAAGCTCTACACCTTCGACCAAGATGGCACCTTCCTCGACGCAAGCTAGGACGACGTCAAGACCTCGGCTACCTTGAGGGGGGGTGTTAGCACTAGCATCCCGTTGCCTGGTACTTATGTGCAAGGTAGCTATTTGTCGTCCTAGTACTTTGTGTTATGCTATTAGCGGCACTCTATTCCCTATTAGTGGCGGTCGGTCGGCCTTGCCGGTGCCTTCGCCGGCCGCCATCTCTCTCCTCTCACTTCTCTAGTCACCACAGCCGGCCCCCCTGTGGGGCCGGCACGACCTCCTTGTAACTATCCGTTCCCAACTCTAACACAACCCTCACCCCCTCCCCATCCGCCATCTCGGTCTTCCCTTCCCCCTTGCACTTCACCGGCCACTCGGCGGTCCATCTCGTCATCCCAGCCCCCTCCTCCCTTATCGCTCGACCCCCCTCGCCCGACAACCCCTCACACAAACCACACTCCATCCGCAGATACAACCTTCAGCTTCCCCTCACACAACATCACATTAATGAATACCAAACCAGCACACCTGACCTCATCAACCAAACCTCCTCCCTCCACGCTGCCATAATCAACACACTTTCATCCACACCCTCCACAGATGACCTCGACACCCTAGCCTCGCAATTTACTACTCTCTTCTCCAACCAAATGGACCACGCAGCCAACATATGACCCCATCTCCCCCCCGAAAAACGCGACCCCCAAGCACCTCCCCCGACACCACTTGGATCACTAAAATTCCCGTGAACTCGTTAAAGCCCTCCGTCGCTGCATCACTCAACATGGCCACTCCCCTTCGCCCAGTCCCTCCTTCATACGACTGACTACATGACCCCCGAAACCATCAAACACAAATGTTAAAAACGCGTGCGCCACCTTCTCCACGCCGCCACCACGGACAAATTGTAAATCTCAAATCCCGCGCCAACACCGCTTACGACGCTAACCCAAAATCATACCACCACCTACTCAAAATAAAAAGCGGCTTCCTTCCCCACAGCAGTGCCACCTCGACCCTCCATAAAATCACCCGTCCCGACACATCAAATTTAGACTCTCCCCACGAAGGCATAGCCGCAGTCCACTCACACTTCGACTAAGAACTAACCCGCGTCACCCCACCCGAACTTCCCGTCCCTCCATGGGAGCACCCCGACAACCCCGACCCATTCGTCATCGAACCCCGCGGGGATCCCTCCCTCACCCTCGCAAACATGATAAGCCGCGATACATTGGATGAAACGGTAAACTCGCTAGGCACTGGCAAAGCCCCCGGCCCAAACGGCATCCCCACCGAAGTCGTAAAGTTCCTACCCAATGCGACCCGCTCCGCCCTCTTCTCCCTCCTCTCCGTCCTCGCACACAAGGCTTATACCCCCCCCCCCCCCCCGATTAGTGCCACAGCACCACCTCCTTACTACAAAAACAAGGTGACCCGCCTCTCCTCGACAATTACCGCCCCATTGCCCGCATGAATACCTTGCTCAAACTCTGGACTGCACTAATCAAAGACGCAAGCTATAAATTCGTAGAAACCCACGGCATCCTCAGCGGGCAACAAGACGGATTCCGACTCCTTCGCAGCATCCACGACGCCCTCGCCTCCATCATCATCATGATGGAGGACGCTAACATCAACAACAAATACATCTACATCATGTACGCGGAATTAAAGGGCGCTTTCAATGCTGTTGACTACCGCATCATGTTCAAACACATATGCGCCAACTGGGTATGCCCTCCACCTTTGTCGACAGATGCGAACAACTCTATGGTGTATCTACCACCAACTACATCACCTCCTACGGCTGCGCCCCTTCTATCGACATCAACCGCGGCACTCTACAAGGGGACACCCTCTCCCCCTTCATATTCATTTTTGTCCTCGAACAATTCCTCCGCTTGCTCACGATTGGTAGCCTAGGCTACCGCCTCGGGGCCCCCACCACTAACGCTGACCCCACAGAACCCACGGCGACTTACCATGGCCACGGATTCGCCGACGACCTCAGCCTCGCAATAGGCTCTCCCACCAATATGACCATCCAGTTCAAAAAGCTTTACCTCTTCAGCGCGTACACATGTATGATGGTTAACGTTCGAAAATGCTGCATTGACGGCGCACTTTGGAGTAAAGGCAACGCCCTCCCCCTAGCCAACCGCACCCTCCTCGCGTCCCGCCTACAAAACCACTACGTTACCATTAACATGTACAACTCCCCCATCCCCTCCAGTGACCCCTCGGAATCCTACCGGGTCCTCGGTGTTGAGCTCAACACCACCCTCACCTTCACCAAGCATTGGTGTGAACTAAAGCGAGCGACCACATCCCTCATCAATGCCTTATCCACCTCCATGCTTGCACAATCCCGCAGAATCCGCGTCATTCGAAGACTCCTCATTAGCAAGCACTTCACCCTCTAGCTCGGTCTCTTCAGCGACTCCCAGCTGGACACCCTCGAGGGCCAAATCTACCGGGTACTCCGCACCGCCGTCTCTTCGGTGCGTAACCTTCCCCGCACAGCCCCCCACCGCCCCACAACCGACCTCGGTTACGGCCTCCCCTCCCTCAAAGCTCACGCAGCACAACTCAAAGTCCGTCACCTACACAAAATCATGAACATCCCGGGATACATTTGCCACATGGCAAGAACACACATCTACGCCATCTCCACCACCCACAACCACTAGCCCACGGACTCCATCATGTCACGGGGTTCCTACCCGCCCAAGCTCAGATGTCTAGTATGGGGCCACCGCGACACCGGCACCTTTTTCCACCATATTCCCCCCTCTCCCTAACCAACCCCATCCCCTCCACACTCCGTGCCCACTTCACCCGTCAAGACGACACCCTCTTCGCCTCACTCATCCGCGACAAAGCCGCTCACATCACCGACCCACAGCACACTTACAAGCAAGCGTACTGCGACATCACACCCCGTCGCACACACAAGTCCCTCCTCTCCCGCCTCAACCCCCTTAGGCACAACAATATCACCACATGGCCACAAGTTCTTCTACGCGCCTCCAACTCCTCCATCCTCCCCAAACGATGTCACTCCATAATCTACACTCGAAGGGGGCAGAGACTCACTCGTTGTCCCTATCCGTCTCCTCGCCGTCGTCCTCACTGAACCTTTTGACACCATTCACAACCGCCTGCCCACCACACACCCAACCGTTAAATATGCCTCTCCACCTCCTCAATACTTACGGGTTATTAATTACAGGCAACTATTGTAAGCTATTCTATATGTACTTAGTACAAGTCATGACCAGACACAAATGTACACTCGTACAATTGTACACATACTCAACCCAACCGTTAAATATGCCTCTCCACCTCCTCAATACTTACGGGTTACTAATTACATGCAACTATTGTAAGCTATTCTAGATATACTTAGTACAAGTCATGACCAGACACAAATGTACACTGGTACAATTGCACACATACTCAATTGAACACTATACAATTGTACACTACACCCTGGTCTAGTGTCTCAATAAAGAGTTGTCGCTAGGCTTCAACTCTTTACTTCCTTTGTCCCGACACCAAGCCCTAGCTTGGTTGTCTTTGTGAATGTTCCTTTGCTGTGTGACTGTGATTATAACTAAGTTTACGTTACTTACCTTCCATATTGAATATGTTTGCACAATTATACAATTATGGTCCCCCACGACTTGAAGTCACTCACAAGCGACCACTTTTTTTGGCGAGCTACGATCTACGACACTCTCCCGGAAAGCAACGCCCTTATTGATGGTTTTTTGATTTAGTACTTCATCCATGTAATCGGCGTAAATCCGCCAATACTCATCTGCTATTTCACTCCGTTAAGCACCACCTAAGTCAACCGCTCGAGGACGTCGAACAACCAAACATAAAGAACGCACTCGCTTTGTGTAGACATGGCGCGTACATGCCCAAGCTGAAGTCGGGGGTGGGGCGCACTAGTGGGCGAATACGCATGTACAAGGTGCACGACATCTATATAGTGATAATGGTCTCGGCCGGGCCGAAAGCTACACATGATATGTCAATGGCTGTCACTTGTGCCCCACACTGGGTGGATAACACGGAAAATATACTCTGAGACGCCCCGGGGCATTAGGCCGAGGGGCCGTCGGGCATCAGGCGGTCTCTCCGGAATTCATCGTTAGGCACAAGTTCAACTAGTGGATTTTTCACCGCCTTGGCGTCACTAGATCGTCATGTCTGCTAAGCAGAAGAACTACCCGGGAAAGCCCTCATAGCCCCCTTATCTAGAGGGGTCGTCGCGGAGCTCTAGAGACTCCCCTTCACCCCCCCCCCCCTGACTCGACTGCAATGGGTGCACTCATGGAGCAGCTGGCTATCATCACAAGTCGGCTTGATGCGCACGGCTGACACTCGTCAACTCATGCAGTTTGACGCGCTACGTGATCACCATGCTCCTATCGCAGTCGACCAACCGTTTCTGCCACCACGTCCTCCTCTTGATCCTCCGCCACTGTTTCAACATGGTCATGCCGGACACCCCACCGTGTCTGCACCCCCAGCTAAATTGACCGCACGTGGAGGTCGCTACCCTACCATCAACCCCGTCGTCGTTGGTCGCGCGGCTGGTGAAGCTGCGGATTTTGACAAGGGCTCCATTAACATGTCCATGAAGATGAATGTCCCGGTGATGGGCCCCAACACAGAGTCTCGCCACTTGAAAAATCGGTTTCTCTCTTCCATGTCGCTTAAATCTGCGCATCAGATCATGCGTTTGGCGCTGTGAGACAATGGCGCATGCCTCGATGAAAGGGCACAAAGCTATGCCTTTGCATATCGCCTTCACGCTGCATGTGACAAAATGCGCGCTAATAAAGCGATTCGGTGCGTCGCTGCAACTCGACCATATTGTTGTGCTGTTGCCTCGAAGATCCTCTACAAGCGCTTGGACGCCCAGTCCTTTGCGCGCTCTCTAGCGCTTCTAGAAAATTTCATGCTCCGCGAGCGATCTTGTCGGTCTGTCACGTAGTACGTACATTTAATGCGGCGATCTTTTGACGAGTACAATGAAACATGCACGACTCTGCGGCAATCCATCCGGATAACTTAGGTCTCCTCATGCTTCGTTGCATCTCCAACTCATGCCAGTATGGACAGGCAAAGCATTGCGCTATAAACGCATTCGATACCTATGACCTCATGTGGGCTGACGAGGTAATGGCCATCATCTTGCACTTGGCTCAGAATATGGGGGAGGAACTTCTTCTCTCCGTTGATCCGTCGACAACTCTCTGCCCGACAATCTTATATGAGACGTTGAGAAAGAGCGCCATAATCTCCGCCGCGATCATTTTTCTAACGCTTTTAGGAATAAAAGATGGGTTCGTTTGAAAACACTTTCCGCCGTTGATTTGTATTCGTTATTAAGGAAAATCAGTTGACATTGTCACATGCTCGTGACTTTGTCTCTCTATCTGGGGCCTCGAAGCCGATATTCGCTATTTATAATCTACCCGACTAAGCCTCTTGATTCGCCTTTGTATCAAAGAATCGGAAAATAACCGCACGCTGTCGAATGATCCACACCGCGCGATAACCACATTGATACGGTCTCACCGAAAGTTGGAGGAATCCGAGAGGAAAACATTCCTCGCGCGGGATATAGAAGAAGATTCTCTTGAAAATATAGGCCTACAGCTTTCCCGAAACACCCTCGACGTCTTTCTTTCAAGCCCACAACCATCTTTATTCTTGAGCGCAATCATCGCACACCGGTACATTGCCGAGACACTTGTGTTTGCGTCTATCCAAGAGTTTTTTACTTCCTCGCAAAATTCACTCAATGCCGTTCCGCCCGCGCGAGATGTGGTGATCGGTACGGACCCCTCCGCCGTGAGTTCGCGGCCGCTACCGCAGCGTATTAGTTCATGAGAAGGCGGCGCTCGCAGCCGCGTGCGGAAGTGGCTAATGGGCGAGCGTTGCCTAAGTTGTCGGGAAACGCCAAGTTAAGAAGCCGCCGCCACGAAAACTAGGAGGACGGGAATAGCGACCATAATAGGAATGATGAAAAGGAAACAGCGGACGCATTAAGACTTGCGAGTCCCACCGGTATGACCCACGGCGGACTCGCTACGTAGCGGATGGGGGAAGGGACGCCGCCATGTGACCGCATGCAAGGAGAACATAGTCTAAATAATAGATATGACCATAGTGTCAATTAGTTGGGTCGAGACAGCACTAACAATTTAAAGATTACAACGTCAACTGTTATGCTGCCCGAAGCTTCTCTTAGCATGCATTGTCATGTTTTGGTGACGGGTGGCTAGAGTTTGTTGTTGTTTTGCAAGCACTCTGTTAGTGCATATTGATGATACATGCAAAAACGAGGGGAGACAAGGTAATGCGTCTTATTGCGGTAATGCCCTTACATGTGGCATACACATGGCAATCCCACGTTGCACGCAGGAAAAAAACGTCCCGTGCAGGACACCCTCATCGCAGTAGCGGCGGAGACACGCGCGCCTCTCGTTACGGTCTTCCTTATGGTGGTGGTGGTGGATTGCCGACATGCAGTCTCGGTAGATCGCGCGTTTGAACCGCTTCCCCCCCACCACAGATTATGAGACAACTGAGTTAAGTCGAGGACACCCTCACGTACTCGGCCCTTGAGTCTGACAAAGTATTGACCTTTCGTCGCGTTGGGCTGATCCGTTTTTTACGTCATTTGGGTGTATGATTGGTCATACAAATGTAGTACTTATCATACACATATCCGCGAGGCACTAGTAGGCAGCCTTGCGGCATTACTTACTATTTAACATATGGTGTACATGTATTGATGTAACAATTGCTTCGTCGCGAAGTATATATCAGGGAAATGTTACTTGTATCCACTGTAGACGGTCTTACTGGTATCCATGTTCAAATTGAGTTTCTGGACAAACTGTTCTGGACATAACTGTACTTCGCTTTTCAAATTGCATGTACGTGTTGTACATATACCCATTCCATTACGGAAGCCCAACAGTAGTGGCCGCGTGCTGGTACACTACGCCACCTCCCCGACCCGGAGTCGGATCACGCGTTGACCCACGCGTAGTCGATGCAATCACCACGCTGACCAACAGCCAGCTACCACATAACAATTTGACCTTCTGCTCTCCACCGACCCGACTTGCCGATTGCGGCGCTGCAGCCGTTGACGTCGACCCCTCCGGCCCACCATCGATAACGTGTGTGGAGCCATTGCGTTTTAAGCCTCTCTCTCTCTCTCTCTCTCTCTCTCTCTCTCTCTCTCTCTCTCTCTCTCTCTCTCTCTCTCTCTCTCTCTCTCTCTCTCTCTCTCTCTCTCTCTCTCTCTCTCTCTCTCTCTCTCTCTCTCTCTCTCTCTCTCCCCCCCCCCCCCCCCCTCCCTTTCTCTGTCTCTCTCTCTCTGTCTCTCTCTCTCTCTCCCCCCCCCCCCCCCCCTCCCTTTCTCTGTCTCTCTCTCTCTGTCTCTCTCTGTCTCTCTCTGTCTCTCTCTCTCTCTCTCTCTCTCTCTCTCTCTCTCTCTCTCTCTCTCTCTCCCTCTCTCTCTCTCTCTCTCTCCCTCTCTCTCTCTCTCTATGTCTCCCTCCCTCCCCCTCTTTCTCTCTCTCGCTCGCTCGCTCTCTCTCTCTCTCTCTCTCTCTCTCTCTCTCTCTCTCTCTCTCTCTCTCACTCACACACACACACGCACACACACACACACACACACACACACACACACACACACATCTCAATCATACAATTTTCATACAGTGAGACAAAACACACAGAGTCGCAAATACTTTCAGAAATATGATATACACAATGTTTTCATACAGTCAGACAAAAACACGCACAGGGTCACACAAGCATTCATACGCACAATATGAACATATTTCCACACATCCAGTCACACACACACACACACACACACCAGCACGCACAAAGACACACATAATCTCTCTCTCTCTCTCTCTCTCTCTCTCTCTCTCTCTCTCTCTCTCTCTCACCCATACACCTCTCAGTCAGACAAATTTCTCACACTCAATCATAGTGTCCCCGTACGCCTTTTCGACTATCTTAATTGTGGTGATATGGTGTGCTTGTCCAATATGCAGTTGACACCTTGTGATTGCAAAGTATCCCAAGGCTGCCAGTCGATTCGAGCTGGAACGTCGCGGGAAGTCTCACTAAAGATGTCCAAGCAATGGTTTCCGGACATAGCGGACGCCCTAGCGAAGCACATTTCGTGCCACGTCACCAACTCTGCTACGAGGAGATGGGAAGCAACGGGAACTACCAAGTGATGGATTGCGACGAGTCTAGCGGCGTACTTGAGGACGACGACATATGCCAGCCGGGATCACCACGGCGATTGTAGCGGATGTCCCCGATGTCGACGGGGCGACGCTCGACCTATCGCGCTTCACGGCGCACCTTGACCATGCAGAGGTGGCTGAGACCCCTCTCTACTGGCCACACGCCCGCAACCGGGCCAAATGCCCCAACACTTTACCAAGGAGAGCATCCCGCCCGCAACGCGTTGATGGCGCTCCTACCTACCACTGCTAAGTCGTTTTCAAACGACAGTACCGTAGTAAGATTATGCAAGTGTCGTGCACTCCACTCAACTCAGTGGCAGCACTATCATATGGAGACTCTCAGTGAATGCACGAGTAGATAATACGGGTAGTTGTAGTTTATAGCAGTTATAGTGATGTACAGGTACCAGCAAAGCTGGGGATGTCCAGATTTGGACATCCCAATTGTAAAAAACTGGGGAGGATACAATTGACACCGTATCCACTGGATACAAGTAAGGTCACCTCACTTACAGAATTTGGATTTGGTGGCCCTTGGGCCACCCTACACGCAATGTGAGAGGGAATCGGGTGGGTGGGTTTGCGTGAGCGATAGCTCTCGCAAAAGGCAGAAGGTGGACACACAATCGCTGCTGGTGTGTTATATAGGGTGCGGACATTTTACTGTCCGTGCGCGCGTGGGCGCTTGAACCGTTAGGGAGATGTAGCGTCGGAGGTAACGCATGTAACGGAGGTAACGCCGGTTACTTCGTAATTTAGCCATGTAATTCAAACCTCTATATTACTAATATGACCATTTAAGCTGTGTTGGGGCTCACTTATGCCATCTGTCGCCGACTGGCGTGTAACGTTGGGTGGGGGCCCGCCAGGGGTCATCCACCCAAAGAGTTGCCAAGCTCCCGGGCACGGGAGCACTGTTGGGTCGATGTAGTCGAGGACTACGTCCGACTCTCGCGCCCAACCGCCGAAGAACTTGATCTTCTGCATTGGGGTACCGATACTGTACGCAGCAGTAGCTGCACCCTTTCGGAGGGAGTGCGAAGTCCACGCGAAACCGTCCGGAGGTTGTTCGTGTACTGCACGAAGTACGCGTTGTAGCCAAGCTGTCAGGGTGTCCGCAGTCCAGTTTGTCGTAGGCTCGCGTATACTAATGGCCCATCGTCTGTCCGGTATCTTCCCGGCGGAGAACCTGGTACGGGCAGCGTCGAAGTACTGTAGTAGTTCCGCGATGTCCGGGTGAGCCGAGGCCGGTAGTTCACATAGGAGTTTTCGCTCCGTGGAAGTACCCCGTTGACCTTTTCTCGTTCCGTGGTATAGGAGGATTCCGCCGGTCGGAGTACACAACAGGTCTCCAGACCGGCACTCAACTCCCGCTCCACCTCGACAAAAAAATGCGGCCAGTAGCACCGTCGCTAGACACGCTCGGAACAGCAGAATGAGGTCTGCTTGAGTCTGAGTCCACGTGTCTGTCAGCTGTGTGCGGAGGTCCTTGGCCAGGCGTAGCGATGATACAAGAATCCGGGCTGGGAGGTACATGCGTGTGCGGCTGGGCTGGAGGGAAACTTGGGACGCTGCGAGACCCCGCCGGACCTTGGCGACCAAATCGCCTTGTGCGACTGGTTCTGCGCCGTGGTCTTTGAAAAACCCGTTCACGGCTGAAAGGTAAGGCTGTAGACTGGTAGCCTTAATGGTGCCACGTTCTCCGATCCATGCAATGTAGCGGGCCATGGTAGCGGTTGTTGCTGCCAGCGGCGGTAGGCCTTGCTCCTCGCAGAACTGGAAGTAAGGCTTGATTGCGCTGTTGTACGTGTCGGACGTGCTTTTCGCCCAAGCGGCGGTCAGTAAGTCGAGCGTTTTTGCTCCAAGGCTGTCAGTGCCCAGTAGGCGTTGCATGTAGGGGCGCATCGAGGCGGCCCATGGGTTGTTGCAGCCTGCCACCTCCACCTTGTAGCGGACCTTTGCTGGTCTGGTGGGGTAGGCTTGGACTGCTGGCCTGATGTGCCGTGTGTTGAACAGGGTCAGGGTAGCACTGACAGCGCCCCGGCGGAGGTACAACCAGGCCGGGAGGGAATCCGGAATACAGTGACGGGCCAATGAGGCTTGCCGACTGTACCGCGTCCGTGCCGCCGCCCGGGACGGAACAAGTGAGGTCGGGCCGGAAGGACCGTCTCGTGGCACGCCAATTCGGTAAGGGCCTGATGCCACGCTTTCCCTTGCCAACGGGGGGCGACCACCGTGGCTGCTGCGCCGCTTTGCTGTAGTTTCTGGGCGAGGTCGGGTAGCAGGGGCCATGGCGGGTTGCACCAGTTGTTTTCTGCTTTCCAATCCGCATCGGCGAGGTGAAGGGCGTCCACGGCTTCGCACGATGGGTCTAGCCAGTTCGCGTTGTAGCGGGGTAGTAGCGTGTTGAGAGCCGACGCAAACCGGTCGATTGTGTGCGGGCCGAAGTGTGTGTCCATTTCGTGGAACACAGAGGGGTCGAGTTGCCAGTCGTCGCTGTCGAGGTGGCGGCTGAGCTTGTCTGCCCACGTGTTTGCCGCAGAACGGATGTATCTGGGCCTGATGTGGATGTTGTTGGTGTCCAACAGGTACCACAAACGGCGTAATTCGGTCATCATCTCCGGGGAGCGGGACGTCAGGCCGGTCAGGACGTGGCAGACCGCCTGGTTGTCTTCGTGGAGGAGGACGTTGCGGCCAGCCAGGTGTGGCAAGAAGCTGAGGACGGCCAGACGGACGGCCTTCAGTTCTTTCCAGGTAATGTGCTGCTTTTCGTCCTGTATTCCCCAGAAGCCGCGCGCTTCGAGTCTGCCGTTCAGGACTGCCCCCCAACCATACCCCGAACTGTCGCAGTGGATGTAGGCTGACTCGACCGGGCGGTGTATGTTCTTGCCGTTGGCGTGGCTGGGTACTTGTGTCCACCACTGTAGATCTCGACTGAGCTGCGGAGAGAGGCGGACGCGGCCTCCCCACTTGTCGCCTAGTACGGAGTGCAGTTCGCGGAGGAAGAATCTTGCCGCTGGAATCGCAAGAAAAAGGTACTGCGCCTGACCCGCGAATGACTGTAGTTCCTTGACAGGTAGCCATCTGCAGTTTCGGGTTGCACGTTGCAGTAGGTGACGAGCTTGTTTTGCGAGCTTCTGTAGCTTTTCCACTGGGGCGAAGAAGTAACATGTACTTGTGTCGATGTCGATGCCCAGGTGGTGGCCGTATTGCGTCGGCTCCCAAAAACCTTTGGAGGGGTGGCGGAGAAGGCCGAGATTGGTGAGGAGGCGGTCGACGCGCTGCCGGAGCGCGAGAGCGAGCGCACGAGTGGCGGCGAAGAGGAGGAAGTCGTCCACATAAGGTAAGATTTTGGCTCCGCGCCACCGCGTGTGTCGGAGGAAGCGCTTGCTCGGTCTGTCGCTGTCGGGTTGTGTAGGCTTCCCGTGCTGTGTCGTAAACCCACCGGGGTCTGGTTGTCGGAGGTGTCGTACGAATGTGTCCGTAAAAGCGCAGAAGTGGTAAGGGCTGAGCGACCAGCCCATCGGGAGTCCAGCTAGTCGGTACAGCTGGCCGCGAACGTTTACTGTTAGATAGTCGCGCTGCTCTGGTACGATGCCCAGCGCGTAGAACCCGTCTTTTAGGTCGAACGAGAACATGTAGTCGCCCTTTCGAGTCAGATGACGAACGCCTAGCAAAGACTCCATCCGTAGTCGCTTTCTGACGCAGAAGCTGTTCAGGTGTCGTAGGTCGACGATAAATCGCCACTGATTGTTGCCGGGCTTGGCGACTAAGAAGAGTCTTGATACGTACTTGCTGCAGGTGGTGCGTTCCCTGGCTCCCGTCTCCACGAAGCTCGCGAGCTCGGCCTCGACAAAGGTGAGCTGCTCGGGGGTAGCGTCCAACAGTGAGGTGCCTTGGTTGAACGGGGGTGGGGGTCGGTTGTTTAGGAAGGGAATAGTAACGCCCTCCCGGATCCACCGTAAGACTTGTCCGCTCGCACCGATTTCTTTCCAGGCTTGCCAGTTTCGCCGCACGCGATGACGCATGTAGTTTGAATCTGGGTTGCAGGAATCGGCGCGGCGGGTCACCCCGTCATTCGTCCTTGTCGGCCTCGGTCTTCTTGTGTGCCTTGTCGGTAGGGGGGAGGGGGCGGCCGCTCGTGCGGTCCTTGGGCTTGGCCTTGGTTTTGTCCGGCTTGTCCGGCTTATCGTTCGGCCTGTCCGGTTTGTCTGGTCTAGGCTTGTCGGCCTTGAACTGGGCAGCTGCTTGCGCTTTTGCAGCTGCTGTGATGCTGACTTCGAGTCGTTTGTCCTCCAGGGCTGCCAGGAGTCCGTCGACGACGTTGCCTCCACGGTCGGAGGCGACCGTGTCGAAGCACCGTGAGTAGACGAGACGCTCCGCGACGCGTTCTTCTCCGTTGATAATCTTCTTGGCCTTGAAGCATCTGATGTAGGTGAGTCGCGCTTCCCCCGCTGAGGCCACTGCTTGATTAGTACGTAGCGCTGCGTCGACGAGGGAGTAGGCGTAGGTTGTTTCGTCGGGGGTAGAGGTGACCGAGCGAAGCGTTTCCATAGCAGTTTCGAGTGCCGCGTTAGCGGCGGCCGTAAACACACCATAGCAGAGCAGGTGTCGATACTCGTCGCGGGAAGAAATTCTCGCGTTGTCCGTAAAAAATTTGTCGGCCTCGTCGTGTCGAGGGTTCCACAGGCACATGACTGTTGTGCCAGATGGGGGTAGGCAGTCCGCGAACGTACGGGACGCGAATTCTGACCACTCTCTAGGGTCGATGTACTCTAGAGTGGTGTTTTTACTGTCAGCTGGTAGAGCGTCGAGCTCGAGTCGTCCACCCGCAGCGCTGTCGGAGTCGGCTGTGGGGATGGCTGAAGTAGTTGATTTTGTTGACGCGGTTGCGACGGATAGAGTTGCGACCTGGGCTGCAAACTGCTGAACAATCTGTGTTAGCAATTGCATCTGGTCTGGCTGCTGTTCCGGCGCGTCACCGGGCGCAACGTAGAGGTCAGTAGGCAATACCATGCGGTCTGCCATTTGGACTGAAGGAGTGTGTTTTCGTGCGTCGTGCAGGAGACTCAAGTGATCAACACCTTGCGTGGCTAGCAAGAGCCACGATGCCGTTTGCGTGAGCGATAGCTCTCGCAAAAGGCAGAAGGTGGACACACAATCGCTGCTGGTGTGTTATATAGGGTGCGGATATTTTACTGTCCGTGCGCGCGTGGGCGCTTGAACCGTTAGGGAGATGTAGCGTCGGAGGTAACGCATGTAACGGAGGTAACGCCGGTTACTTCGTAATTTAGCCCTGTAATTCAAACCTCTATATTACTAATATGACCATGAAATTGCTGCAGCGACAGCGACAGCATACATTTGAACGAGGTATAGGTACATGTACGGAAAATGTACGGGTCGTCTCAAGTATAAGCTAAATTAAAAAGATATGTATGCTAAATAATTTCTATGGCTTCGGTCAAGTTCAGCGACTGAAACGGTCAACGCCCGGTTTCCGTCGTGCCGACCGTCGCAGGTCGCGCATTTGTTTGGTGTCGCATTACCAAGCCAAAGCGCACAGACGACCCGGATAGGTGTTTCGTATTTTTGGATTGGACCCAACGCGTGTAGACAGGTTAAGCGCAGCCGCGGCGATGGGCCGCCATGGGCGTCAGCCGAGCCCGTCATCATCTGCACATCGCAGGACGCAGCAAAAGTTGTCTTCTGCGGTCAGACTACGAGCCGCCCCGTTAGCGCTCCTCTCCCTTCTGCCGTTGATGCTGCTAACGACACTAAGCCTTGCACAACCCATCCCGCCTCGCCTGCCGGAAGCTATGCGTAAGAATAAGCTCACGCTCAGATACGCACGGCCTTGGGACAAGCCTTTTTCGGCGCCGGCAAGTCGAGCGCGAAACAAAGTGCGGTTACGATTGCGTTTTTCTCGGCCTGGGGCGCAGAGCGCGTCCAACCAACTCCTATCGCCGCGACCGGAGGCGGAGGCTAAGGAATTCGCGAAACTGGCGCCTTTGGGGTGGGGCGCGGGTAAGACGACGGTTCGGGTGAAGGGTACGTACCCGCCCCAGCTTTTCGTTCAGCTAGTCAGTAGGAAGGGGGAGGTCGTGGGGGTGCAGGAGCAGCTGCGCGTGGTACCGGCGGTGTCCGCGTCGTCTTCGATCGGTGTGACGGATACGGATTTATGGGCTGTCGAGTTCAACTTCAGCTGCCTTGATCCCGGGCGGTTCATAGCGACGATATTTCTGGAGCAGGATGGCGATAACACCGCGTCTTTCCCCCCTCCCACGACTTGGCTGAATGACAGCTTACCTGCGCATCCGCGCCCCTCACGCTTCCGTCCGGACAACGCCAGGCTACCAGAATACGCAGCTAGTATGCCAATAGTGACATGGAAACAACTCACAAGGGAAAATATCGAATGCCGACTGCTGACGGATGCTGGCGTTGGGGCGGGCATCAGTGCTGATCAACGAGTTTCAGCTGTTTCATCGGCGTTTCCAAACGTTTTCCCGCACAGCGGCAGCTGGGTAAAGACGCGCGACGCGCTGCCTCGAAATCCATGCTGTCCGTGGAACTCGGTCTGGTTCCAACGCATCGTGGAGAAGCCGAAAGTACAGCAAAATCTCCGAAGCCAACCAAGCGCATACACGAAGTACCAACACTTTGCCCCGCACGGTCTCCTTTACGGGCGACCACTCACCCGGTACTACCTACACCCGGAGCAGCTATCCTCCGCGCTGGCTGCCCAACGACCGCTCCCGTTCACTTTGTTTCTGGGTGACAGCGTATTGAACAATGTATGGGAGGCTTTCGTGGCGATGTCGCCACAGATATTGCGGCATATCGACTGGCGCTTCGGAGGCGTGATCATAAATAAGATTGATGAGGCACGGGGGTGGGATGGCGGCGAAGGTGGTGGTGGGCCGGCGAGTTTGATGAAGTGGCTCGTCAACGTCTCATTTGACCGTTACTCTAACTTCACCGATTTTACCGTGAGTGCGGGAGCCTCTGACCCGCTGTTTCTCTCTGTTGGACGTCAGCCCACCCACATCGTCGTAGGCGCTGGGCTGTGGGATGCACAGTCACGCCCGCCGTCGGAGTTTGCAAAGTACCTCCCCATCCTGATCACCTCACTCAAACGTCTCTTCCCGAGCGCACACATCGTTTGGCTGACTGCGCCACCCGTCGACGCGTCGCAGCTCAAAGGGCGGCACTACCGCACCAACGAGTACCTGACTGCTGTATCGCGGATTGCTAAGACTACGCTGGCGGGTGAGGAGGGCGTCACTGTGGTGGACGGCTTTGGTATTCTCTCGGCGGTTCGTCAAACGTCAACCGATGGCCGCCACTACCCTGCCTCGACCTGCATCGACATCGCTAATATCCTTTGGAACGTGGTTCTGACGGACTCACCATCACGCCGTAGTAGTGGTCGTGCCACTCCTACTAATACTCCCGTCAGTGGCGGCGGGCTCTACCCCAATAACTCGACATGTACTTTAAAACAAGTTAACCCAGCATCACCCATCAACTCAGCGGCGTCGTCGCCGTCGTCATCGCTCCCGCAACTATGCAGCCCCCAGCCCGCGAAATACTCCAACGACTACTGCCTCGCCCTTCCACCCGTTGCGCCATCCGAAGACTGCAACCTGCTCGATCTCTCCAGCCCCGAGGTTTTCGAAGGGCCGGAGCGAGAACTGTTATTGTGGGGCGACAGCATTATGTTACAGCTCCACCAAGCCATCCTCTGTCAACTCGCCCGACACGCGCCACAGGGGACAGCCGTCGAAAAACTGACACCCGCAACCCCACGTCGTCGTCTCCTACGGACGGACAGCCAACCGGCGCAATACGGTTCCGTCGTTCCTGCCGCGCCATGCAACGCGAAGAAGGCATGTTTCCGGTTCGGAAGCCTCACAGTCTGCATTATACCCATAACGCAGCACGTCTTCACCGAGCAGACCGCCCCTTGCCTGCTGACTGGTCGGCCACACGATGTGCACATTTTCAACGTCGGTATGTGGCACAACCAGAAGGCGGCGATGCAGCAGTCGGTGAGCGCCTTCCGCGCCTTTGTGTCTGCAGCCCAGGAAAAAGGTCACATGCTCCCACACATGCTATGGCAGGAGTCAACGCCGCAGGTAGGTAGTTTGAGTCAACCTCGCTCCCCCCCCCCCCCCCCCCCCCCCCCCCCCCCCCCGCCACAGTCCCACAAATTTCATGTTCTACGTTGGCGTGTGTACCATCACCGCCGAAATAGCACGACTATTCATTTTTTCAGCAAATTAATGCGGTTATATTTCGGAATCGTTGTTGTGATGGAGTACTGACTCGTTCACGTTATGATGTTGGAGCAGCACTTTCAGAGCGAAGGGGGAAACTATGTGGCGGGTAGCAAGTTGTTAAACGGATGCATGGCCAGTGCCGACTCGGCGTCGATGAGGCAGCACGAGTGGCGGAACGCGGTGGCTCGACGAGTGCTGGACGGCCTTCCGGGTGTGAAGGTGTTTCACTTGTGGGACATGCTTCACCTTTGGCCGCAGCTGCACGTGCAAAAGCTCCGCGGCGAGGAGACAGACTGCACGCATTGGTGTGCCACACCAAAGGGAGCAATGGCATCCGTGGCGCAGATCATGCTATCTGATGTGCACCGAACCTTCTGGGCGGAGCTGGAGTAAAATAACACCTAAATATAAATACGGCATATTTAATCAATCTATTCTCTGGTCGACCACAAAGACGACGGAGGACGCGGGTGTCGATAATTACTGGAGGGCGAGGATATTGAGTCCCCAGTACTATCACATGTGTGCGTGTGGAGGGGGCTGCCAACTCGAATCGCCACTGCCTTCTGATTACAGCCCAACTAGGTACAGGAGTCGACAAGGCGACGGAGAATAGTAGAGCACATAGTAAGGTGGAATGAATAAGACAATGCCCAGCCTTCATTCCAATAAATCGCCTTGGTTGTCCGTCAGTGGGTGTGCGCTACAGGCTCGGTACCTGTGGGGGAAGGAATGAGCACGGCAAGAGTCACAATACCGGCACAGTCACGCCAGCGTTGATTGAGATCAGGGCGCCGGGTGTTGGCTCTACTAGACCGAAAAATACACAGTGTGAGCATTGTAATTTCATGTAAACGAATGATATGAACCTCCGCTGTGCGAAAATGGACTCGATTGTCGCCCGTCGAGCCAAAACAGCATTCTCGATTAATAGCAACGAGGATCCGAGAAAACATAACAATTGGGTCAGCGCAAGTAAACGAGGAATAATCCTTTTTTAGAATCTGTGCACATGAATCGATACAAATCAGGTAAATATCCTTTCTGTAAGAAAACTGGGATGTCAATCCCAACCTTTCGCATTATTTTAGTTGTGTTATTCATAGAAATGTTTGTAAATCGCCCCAGCTGTAGACACATTTCTGAAACAGTGTATCAAATGAGTATATATAATGCATTTGGATCGATACCATATAGTCGTATGCTTTAGTTTGCCTTTCTTTGTATGACATGGCACATCAGAATAGCAGCACTCGGCGGTTTGCATATTTCCGCCCGTCAATTGTTTTGGATTCAAGGCGGGTGAGAAACAGGGTGGCTTTTCATCTCATAATAGGGCATGTTGAATTCCAAGAAAATCCAATCGAACTCAGAAATAAACTCAGAAAAATTAGATTTAGAAAAACCCTAAGTAAAGCTATACAATGAAAACAAAAATACAAAATATTCAATCAAACCTAATGTTATTATCATTTTGCCAATATCATTTTTATATAAATCTTCAATTACTTCAATCAAGGGATGAATTATTTGCGAGTACATCAGCCAATTTCTACGAAAAATGAATATCGCGAGCTATACTAATATTTATATACGCACTGGATGCATCTACCACATTTTTTGCTAAAAATTGGGTATGTGTGTGTGTGTGTGTGTGTGTGTGTGTGTGTGTGTGTGTGTGTGTTTGCCTATGTGTGTGTGCGTGGAGAAAGGCATTATTAAGGCACAACCGGTATAATGATAAGATGCAAAAACGACCATGGAAGTGGAATCAACACTCAAAAGCATGTCAGTTCCATTCCATGAAAAAGTTTGGGGTATCCATATAATTGGTTGCTTCCCTAAACTAACCCCAGTTCACGATAGCGCATCGCATGTATGGCTTCGAGCTCACCTTGTGGAGGGGGACGCCGCGCTGGTTGCGGTTGATAATATTTTGCGCGAGGCCCACCTGACGCCCGAGGACGAGCGATGTCACCAACCCCTGCCCGCCCGCCCCACGCGCCGTCCGACCGACTCGCCGCACATACTCTGACGGATCTCGCGGAAAGTCGAACAAAATCTGCAGCCACGGAATTTTTCACACCGTCTCAACACGTTTGCTTTCGTCCTTGAAAGTCAGTCGAAGCGAGGTTAATTGTAGACAACAAAAATCAAAGAAGATAGGTATGCCGTCGGCAATTGAGTGGACCTCACTCAAAATAGTCGCAATCGCGCAATTCCTTCGTATGTATCAATACACAGTGAACGAGACGGGCGAAGGCGAAACTAAAGCGGGTCGAATCTATTGCGGTATCGGACCGACCGACATTATCGGAGGTAGCGCTACAACGGCGAAACTCGACAGGAAGAGTGCGAAGGTCCAAAACCCGAAATCGTGTAAAGAGTGGACAGGCAACAAACTCACAATCGGCGATTACACAGTGACTGGATATTATCAGACGCGGGGAGGGCGACGACAGGCATACGCACCACGTGCTCGACGTAGGTGCTGTCGACTCCGCGCGAGGCGCGGTCGGTACACACGAGTACCGTCTGCGTGCCGCTTTCGTCCGGCGCTCTCAGAAAGTCGGTCAAATGTTTCTGTCGGCAGAAGGGGGAGGAGTCAGGAGGAGTCAGCAGGTAATATCGGAAGGAGAGAGAATAGTCGGGATGATACCATGGCGGGTTGGCGAGAAATTGACGCACCTCCCGCGCCTGGTCGCTGATCGCGGCGTGGTAGGGCAGAATCTGTAACCGTGGTAGAAAAGACGACTCAGTAAAACAGTTGAAACTCGATGTATACTCCGAAACAAACTCGGTATCCGTCAAACATTTCACAACAGCAAAGTGCGTGTATACATCAATCAAGTATTTTTCACAAATCGACAAGCTGAAAGGTGCTGCTCTTCATACATCGATGTTCATGACACATATCAAAATATCACAGGTCAAATGTAACGTGCATTTTCAAACAGGTAAATAAAAACTGCCGAGGAACAGCGTCCCACTTGAAAAAAACCAATCGTCAAAATTCACTTCAATGTCAAACAATACGGTTACAGATAAGGAGTTGAATGAACACCATTGGCAGTGTTCAGGCTAGGCACAGGCAGGAAGAGGCGGTTTTACTTTGCCCTGACGACGACCGGGCAGTCGCACACTACGGTGAGATGTTTGAGCAGACAGGCTCAAAATGAAACATATGACGGTTTACTTCGTTAAAATTCGTAAGTGCATAAAAGAAATATTGGTCTTTCAGCAACATAGGAAGCGCAATATCAATAACACTCATTACTATCATTATCATTGGACGGGGGTCGAGCCACGATTTTCGAAAGTGTCAATTAATCTGAGACTGCGTAGCCCGTGTTCTATTGATACCAGGTACTAGGACCCAGTGGGCAGGTGAATGGCCGACCTTGTACTCCTGCTCCGTCGACGCCCCCTGCACGAGTGTCCGGTTGAGCCCGTTTTCGATCTTTCGACAGGTTTCGATTTTATTGCAAAAAATAATGGCGCGGTCCACCGGGTTGTTCTTCAGCACGCGCAGCACGGCCTCGAATTTCCGGCGGAACCCGGTCTCCTCGCTCACCTTGGCCAAAACAACAGCACGAGGCGTATATCTTGAGAAAAATACAGAGGTAAGCCGATTAGGTCGTGAAGGCGCTTTTGAAAACTATCGAAAGACTCGGACATCCAACCGAAAAGAGGCACGTTACGCGGAGAATAGGCGACGGGTGGCACTGAAAGCGGATAAATAATGAGTCCGATTCAACGACTATGTGTAACCTATTGGGGAAAATCATAAAGGACCTTTCCCGTGAGATGAAAGATGTGTATATACAAATTGCATTCTAAGAGCCTCGAGCTCAAATAGTCTCGTTCTTCAGAATAAGATCAGGTCAGAACTTCTATTGCATCGAGTGAGCGGAATTGGGCATGGTCAAGGAGCATCACTGGCGAAACGCGTAGGAACTAGAACCAAATGCACCAAAGTTACCTCGCCGCCTCCGCTGCAGTCCACCAGCTGCTCCGTAACGCCAGGCGGATTACGATGCAACCCTGGCCCCTGAAAAACTTCCAACCCTGGAAGCCAGGCATGTAGTAGGAGTTCAGAAAAAAATCAACAAAGTACAAAACAACTACGTTTCGCTTTTCAGAACGATAGACGAGTCGCGGCGAAGGCTTTGAGTCGACTGAGGTTGTTCCCTATGTCCCTGTAATAAAAAGCTTTTAGCTTTCCGGGAGCCGAGCACAAGCCGAAACACGGCCCCACCACCCACAAGCAAAATCGGGTAATTGATAGGTGCTGGGGGCTCTCGAAAGCTTGAAGTCCGTCTAACACGCGTCGTGTCGGTTTATGTCTCCGAACAGCGTAGGACTGGCAAAACCAACTTATATTGGCCACAACGCGCACTACATTCCGTAATCGAGTGTAATCCTCGGACCGGCCTAACTCTAGTCATATGATAAAAGTAAACGGCGAAGTGAAAGATGCTAGTAAAGTGAGTTGAGAGTCTATGCCGGGGTCCTAACAAAACCTGCTGTTTCATTGTTTAGCCGATCTTTACTCTCATTAATTATTGTGGTGGGGAAAGAGGGAATAGAAGGCTCGAAAAGGGACAGGCCGGAAGCAAGAGCAGCCCACCTGCGAACTCTTCCAGCAGGTCAAGGTATACTGTGTGCGGCAGCGTCGCGGTGGCCATCACGAAGCGAAGGTCAGGGCCCGCGAGCTTCCGGAGGTCGATCACCTGCGCAGTTGCCGTATCGAGGGCGTACTGTTGCTCACTCTCCTCAGACAATCCGGGGAAACAAAAAACAGGTATAGGTTGAAGTTTTACGAGTCCGATACAGCAGCAGTCGTGCGACTCGTCGATACTTGAAGCCCGCAGATTCATAGTTAAGGCCAACCATCACCGAATATAATAAGCGCTGTCGTTGTGTATTTCAAATAATGTTACGATGCACGATTTGCGTCATCGATTATTCGGTTGTACTGTTTTATACTGTGCTGATCTTTTGAACTCGCCACGCTCACTCACGTCCTGCCGGAACGCCGCGCCCTCCGCCAGCAGCACGTCCACTTCATCTACCACCGCAGCAACGCAGGAGCCGAGGCCGATGTTGCCGTCACGCAGGTGCTGAATTAGCCGCCCCGGCGTCGCGATCACCAGGTCGGTGCCTTCTGCCAGCCGATCCCGCTGCGACTTATATTTGTGGCCGCCCGTGATGGCGGTGACGCC
>JAPMLY010000153.1:35000-300000 GCA_026401115.1 Tetraselmis chui
TTGGACTTGGTGGATTGGATTATTATACACAGATTTTATTATGTACAAATATTCGTATTTCCTGACTTCTCCCAAATCCTCATTCCAATGCATTCATGAAAATTAGTGTGAAAAACACCAAATGGACTCCTGCCAAATCCTATATGTATCGGCGCCAGGCAAGGTCTATTGAAAACAGCTAAACATACTACTACATGAGGAACTTGCTATCGGCGTGGTGGAAACGGGAGTTCGCATCATCCTACATTAATGTACCATAAACATCTCAACCTCCCATTCCATCTGTCACCACCCCTTGGGCCCCAAGCAATAGCTTGCTTCACTCTATTCGACTGATTATAATTGCCGTGAGTATGCATGCGGACCTCACTATGGCCGCCGACTATGGTCAACTAAGCACTTTATAAGTGTTCGACGGGTGTATGACTAGAAGGTGCCACACCAAGAAGATATCAACTACGCGTCGCGATTTTGCGCACGTTAATTGGATAAACAATAGTTGCAGTGGGAAGAACTTGGCATGCTAAGTTTTAATCTACTAGCTATTATTGTAACTAGTAGGAGGACATTATCACTGTGGTCGGGAGGCGTTTGAGACAAACACCATAAGCTTATGGTCATTATCATATGCCAAAATTTCCGGCAAGAACTTGTCTTGCCAATAGCGTTGCATCACGGCTTGGTTATTTTGAAGAACTTAGGCAAGTTCATTAGCCTACATTCCGGGGGAATGGAGGATAAGAACACCGGAACGGAAGTGAATTCCGGGACATTTGAAACGGAATTCCGTTCCATTCAATCGGAATTGAGTTCAGTTCCGCCGGGAGTATGTTCCGTACCCCCCGGAACATTGTTCCGTTGCATTCATATGAATTCCGCACAACCAATACCTAGAAATACCTAGAAATCGATTTTCGCACAACACTTGTGGAAACCACCTACCAAAATGATTGGGAAAAATAAGGAGAAAAACCCACCACAAGCCTAAGCCCGAGAAACATGGAGACGTGCCACAACATCGGCACTGCCCTCCTTCAAAGCATCGCAAAGAAAGGAACCCAAGGTACCATGAAGAGCAACAAAAAGACGTTGCAAGTACTCTCGCCACATATCCCCCCAAAACCCGTCAAACGGTGAAAAAAATACATCGACGAACGAAATGTTGCATGCGGACATATCGGTCATAACAACGCAATGAACGCAAGTCCGCAGCACCCATGCGGTCTGGGAATCAATGAAATGCCACGACCAAAATAGCATGGCGATCAACCAACTCAGCTGCCATAGGCGCCAACCGGCCCCCATCGTCGAAAGTGAAGGGATAGTAGTCGTGGATCAACTGAACCGAAGGCGTACCTAGTAAAGCGGAAGTGCAAAGGTCCGCATCGAGTTTGCCTATCTTGTTGAGCGCCCAATGCAAGACTTCCCGGGAGTGGGATGCGAGCGCCTATCTGAGGAATGCCGGTATTCGTGAGAGCACTGCTTGTGACCGTCACGCACATGAACAATAAAATGACGGTGTGGAGCCATGAGGTCTAATCACACCCCATTATCATGTAGATCTCGAGAAGCTTCCAACCGAACACGGCGGACCGCCAACCGCAAGTTCCGCCCATTAGTAGCCCCCGCTTCAAACCTCAACTCTTCAAGGATGTGGACAACCCGATCGTAAAGTTGAATGATATACCAAGAGCACGGGCACCGGGGGGTATGGTCCATAAGCATAGCAACCGTCGAACGAACACCCGACATAGAGGTAACCGCCGACAATGATCTAGACCCGCAATACTTTGAGGGAACCTCATTGCACCGTAAGTGTGGAATATCAGGCAAATAACCAAGCGATAAAAGGGATTAATTGAATTTGAACTATCGCCACATTTTGCCGCTTAGACACAATACTACCCGGCCGTTCGCTTTGTTCGAACTCGCCATGTAATTGATACATTGGTGTCGTTAGTCACGGCTTACATCGGTGTATCCCCAATCAAATTACTAAATTTCGCAACGACAAATTATTGTAAACGCAATACTCAATGCAAGTCGCTATATTTGTGCTTGAATCAATAAAGTGTTGCAGATTATTTAGATAGACTTTCCTAGCAGAACTCAACAACTACTACTTCCACAAAACTTGTAAAATACGCGGCAAGCTCGCCACCGTTACGGAGGGCTGACCAACCTTCATTGGTCAGTTAGGTCTTGAGTTGGCCGGGTCGGTTGCCATCCTAGCATGTACGCTAACGTGACTATTGTGCCCTTGAATTGCGACGCAACGTGTGCCTCTACACCTTACTTATGGTAAGTAGACATCGATGGACGAAATTGTAACAAGTAGCGCGATATATTTGTTTGAAGGATATATACTATGTTTCATCAAATAGCCGTAAAGCCATTGTAATAGACGGCTACATAAATCATGATCACATTATCTAACTGAGTTGATGTTATATTTGTTAAAGTATCTTTTTGGTATCTTGGGCGAGAAGAAGGATTTTGGTATCTTTTTGCCTTAAATGGAAATCTTGGTGGGTCTTCAGTGTTTATCATTTTTTGAAACAACCTTTCCCGATGTTTGTCATTACTATTACTCGCGTATCTTAAATGGAAGCGATATCGCTACTACTCTCCTCCGCAAAAGTCCGGGCATGCATTATGTTAAACATTTGCTAGTTAAGAACACGCCCCCCTCTCACCATGTAAAGCACGACGACTCCTTAGTATGGATAGACCTGAGTTTAAAGCGAGTGTTGTCGGTGGAGCTTGTCGAATTACGCCCATAAATTCCCAGAAAATTGTCTTAATAACTACACACGTCGTTTTGGGCGCCACGCTTGGGCATTGCTCAAGCGCTCAAACCAAGCTGCATATTTCTCAGTGTTCCACATAACCGTATTTTGGGGGACTTGTTGAGAGGCGTGGGTGACGTGTTCAATGCCCGAGGTGTAGTTTGCGTGTGTGTGAATAGAGCGCGGAAGTTCACGCCGTAGGCACGGGTGTTTTTTTGGAAATCAAGCGAGTAAAAAACCACATGACGCAACTTGGGAGAATCTCTGCACGCTGTAAATAGGCGAGGGCGACTGGCTGTGGTGAGGGGCGAGGTCCAACTTGGCCGTTTGGGACGCATCACGTGGACGGTGGTGTCTGGAATGCTTGGGTATGTGCTTGTGCCAACCACACCCGCCCCACGTGGGGCACATGACAGGACTTTGGCTTGTAAATAAGTTGGAATGAAGAATTCGAAATCATATATCGACAAGCCCCGCACAAATCGCCCCATGAGGTGAGCTGAATTCGACGGGCGTTGCTTGGCACTTCGGCTCAGCTTTGCCGGAATAATGTGGAAATTCGAATAATTCACAAGGAAAGCACCAAACGTACACTATCGTATGCACGCATTTATTAGACGCGCCAAAAATGTTGACTACCGTCTTAAATATTCGTGTATCAAAGAGTCGTGTCAATCAAAAGACGCCATCGCATAACAATGGTGGGCGAGCATCGAAAGGAGCATGTCAGACGGCTTACGGGAGGTGGAGCAGTCACTACAGTTGGGAATAGCAGAGGTCGCGGAAGCTGAGCGGGAGCAACACACACAGATAAGAGCAATTGATGAACGGGAAATGGGAACATTGCCTTCCCAGCGGGGGGTGCCGCCTTCCAGCTGGATATACGGCGATGCGGGAAGGAGAAAGGGCAACCGTCGGAATACTGACGAGCTCAAATTTAATTGTTAAATATGAGAATTCAAACATACAGTGCCAATCATTTCATGGAAATTGGCTTGACAATTTGAGGCGGAAAACCGTTTCTAAATACCGCGTCCGTCAATTTTCGGAGCGGACGGCGGATATGTGTGTGTGTGTGTGTGTGTGTGTGTGTGTGTGTGTGTGTGTGTGTGTGTGTGTGTGTGTGTGTATGCGTGTGTGTGTGTGTGTGTGTGTGTGTCGTCAGCCAAAAATGCTGCCAAAGAGGCCACTGCCGCCGTTTTCCCGTTGCGCCTTGCACGGCAGACGGTCAGGGTCGAGGTGGAGCAATTGAGCCAGGACATCCGCCAGCGACGGCTCTGCATCAATGTCGCCGCTCTGCAGCCCCTTGGCAAGCACCCCCGCAAAGTAGCCCGCCTCCAGCGCGCCTGCCTCTTGCGCCAACAGTTGACTCAGCACGTTGCGCAGTGCAGGCGCCACTCGAAGCGCACCGCTGGCCAGCCCCGCACCGATCACCTGCTGCAGGTACTGTGCCTTTTGGCTGGGGGAGGCGCTGGGGTGGGAGAGAGGCGATGTAGGGCAGCGTTAGCGCGCACTCCGTAAAATGAAGCAACTGAGTAAGGGTTGTGGGCTTTTCGACTGAAACCCTGACACGACGTAGACGTACACTGCATTTCATTGCTGAATGGTATAGATGATGGGTGGAAGCAGAAAATTAATCGTCAAAGCCGAGGCATTCTTTACTGACGGGCACCTGTGCTTCTCTTGGAATCGGAAAAGGAAACGCATCCTTATTGCGAAAATTTTAAGTGAAAAACAACTTTCAGCTTTCGGAAGCGCGTGAAGTATTTTCTGAGTTGGCACAATGACAGAATGACTTGTGAAGTCGACACTCGACACTGCACATGGTGAGTTGTCTCTTGCTGTGTGGCTTTGGTGATATTTGTCCGACAGTCGGCTGCCCAATCCAATCCCAAAATCGAGTTCGCATCGGAATGGACGCCAGAATAATCTCAGGACGCTTCTCAATTTTTAAGGCCCCATCCAAAATGCTGCGCCGACAGTACGAGTTCGCAAATAAATGAAATTCCACAAACGAACGACCAAAATATGACGCACGTTTATGTCGCTGCGGGTGTATGGGGGCGGCTGAGCTCACCGTCCGTTGCCGTTTGAAGAGGAGAGCTGCTGGCCGGGCTTTGGGGCGGACGCCGCAACGGGTCGCTGCGCCTGGACGAATGACATTGCACGCCGCATGGCATCAGCAGGGAGAAGGGTGTGTCAAGCGAGGGTGTTACACTTGTTCGTTGGGATTTGCGCTACTCAGAGTCATCCCTTGACCCTTTTTACTCACTTTAGTAGAATAAGGATGCGGTACTCAACCTACTAAAATGGGCTACAGCATGAACTTTGAACGTTTTAGCGCAACAGTCTGACAAATTGACTTAAAGCGGAGCTCGTGTATTTGTCTGCACTCTGTTACTTTTGCATGTTCAAATTTAGCTCCCATTACATGTATATTTAGAAAAAACGAATTCCCTTTCCTCTGTCATCAGCATAATCAGAAAACACAGAAAAATGCATGAAATATCAACGACTCCAGTGGTTTAGAACTAACTGATAAGAGGGCTGTGCGGGCTGGCGACACCTTTAGAGCCGCAATTTGTGCGTCTTTCTCTTCCAACATCGCTCTCGCCCGTTCTTTGAAGTTCTGCAGCTCCGCCTGCGCCGACTGTGCTTTATGCTGTGCTGCCTCGTCCCGTCCACCCGAAGATCGCTCCGACAGCTGTCGAGCCGCCGCCTCGGCCTCCCGCTGCGCCTCCTCAAGCCGTCGACGCCACTGCTCCTCGGCGGATTGCGCCGCCGCGCGGAGGGACGCCTCTTGCGCCGCTATCTCTGCTTCCAGTCGACGGCTGCGCTCCTGCGCTGCCCGCAGCTCGCCGGCCGTACTGTCGCGCTCCTTTGCAGCCTATCGTTGATTGTAATCAAAGAAACAAAAAGCAGCGTGAGCGTAAGCTGACATGATGCGCAATTCGCTTTTTTGTCTTTTGAAGGGTTGCTCTTCTCATTGCAGAATCTAATTGCACACGACCATATAACGCCGATATCTATATTCGGGCAAAACAGGAAACATGGAACGCGCGACGAGGGCTTGATATTAATTTCCCAATACACATTACAATATAGAATTCGCACATTTTATTGCGTGGCGGAGGATACCGGATGTTTCGTTTGAGATTTATTCAAATTTGTTCAACATCAGAAAACCATCCTTGACTAAACTGTTCTTTTCTCGTTCGGTGTGCTTTTTCTTTTTGTATAAGGTGTCCTTTCATTGTGTTTCAGAATATTTGTCAATACACGCAATGCACTATTCTATATATTCAGTCGCGGAATCGATATGCCAACAGTGATATTCAGACAGCATTAGACCGAATTTTCAGCGTCAAGCGCTCAATGTCGGATGATTTGCTCCGTATTAATGTCCACTACCATGAATTAAAATCAATAAAAACAGCGCTATGGTATCGTCGAACTCAAGGAGCGCGCTCAAGGTGGCTGGTGTGCTGCAGACAATATCGACCACACTCACAAGATGGAGCTTCCAAGATCGGCAACAGCAAGACACCATTTCCACAGGGAAATTCATATAATGCGTTCAGTCAAGTGAACGCGCTTGAGCATCGACGCGAAACGATACTAACTTGCGGCATATTTCATAATATAATATAAACGTGTTTATTTGTTCGATGAAACATTCAAAATCAGCGAATCTGCACTGAATTGAATGATGCGCTGCTATTTGTTTTCAATCATGTGTAATGCCATTATTGCACATATCCTTTTTATTGGTGTCAATTTTCTAAAAACAACATGGCAGTAAAAGGCGTTCTGAGTTACTTTATCATAACTCGTTGCTTAGTATGATATAGTAATAGATAAATTCAGTGTGATGACAGAACAAATGGAAAAGCCCAATGCCAATGAGTTAGCTAAAGTCAACAACCAAAATGTAAAGGCTATCGGAAATCTGAGCGCAGCGTTTCCGAAACCTCACCTGTGCCGCTGCCTGGTTTGCAGCGGCGAGCTCTGCGGCCAATTCCTCGGCATCCACCCTCACGTCTGACGAGGCCGCTCGAGAAATCGCACGGGCTTCAAACCCTGCCACAAGTTTGCGTATGCGTTCCGGCCAGGTGCGGCGCGTCCCGGGCTCCGCCAGTCCGCGCTCAAGCATGTGTTCAAAGCCGCACGCCATGTCGCGGATCGCGTTCTCCGCGTGCGCGCGAGCCGTCTCGGCTGCCTCGCAACGACGGTCCGCGTCCTCCTGCACGCTGGCTAGCCGCGCCTGTAGGTAACGGACCTGTGCGCCAGCCAACACAGTAGCACTCTTACTATCACGAACGTTTGCGATGTGTTCACATTATTTCCGAAGACAAATCAGCTTCTCCGAAAAATATGGTTTGATTGACAAATAACACGGGAAGCCGCACCGTCGGCACGTTCAAGGACAGCGACGACAACACCCGTTCAGGAAACACAAGAGTCAGAAACGAAATGCACCGAGTGCTAATGAGACTTGCACGAATACTCTGTTCAGCAGTTTCACACATTACGTCGGAGATTTGGCCTACCCAAGAATGACAGATGTGGATACTCGTTGACGCGTGATGATATATGCAAAACTACCCAGTTCGACAGGGCGCGCACCTGTTCGCTCAGTGACCCGTCGGACGGCGAAGGTACTCCAGCGGGCGGCGAGGGAACCTTCGTCGGAACGGTTATCTCGCTGTCAGTAGCGGCCGCCAAACGAGCCTCGAGTGCTTGACGGTCTCTATGCGAAACAGCCAGCGCGCGTCGCAGTTCCGATAGCACCTCGCGGTCGGCGGCGTCGAGTCGGCCCGCAAGACTGCCCAACACACTCTCGGCTTCATCGGCTCGAGCCCGCCACGCCTCCAGCTCCGCCGCATGTGCCTCGCGTCGCTCCTCGAGAGCGCGGCCGTGCTCAGCCCACGTCCGAAGCTGCTCCGCATACTCTCTCATTGAAGCCAGTGCTTTCTCAAGAACATCCGCCTTTCCGGCCGCCGCCTACAGTGATCAGAACCCGAGACCAGGAAACGATTGGCTCTCGCTCCTTCGCATTTGCTAACGGGCACCGTACTGGTGAAAAGACGAAAAAGAAATGGCTTTACAAGAGCTCTAACGATTTGGAATTCTATATTTTATCATCCGAACACAACCGTCCGTCGTCCGTTGCAGTTTTAATTAGCAGTGCATGCCCACCGCTATCGAGTTCGCGTTATGTCCATAGTCCATACTCCTCCTCTTCACTTACACCTTTCATTATCAAAGTTCACATGCTACACGCTCGTGTTGCATACACAACGACAAAAACACAAATTGGGATATGTATGTATAAGTAGACCAAACTTCAAATGACAGGACTTGCAAAAATAGCATGATCGACCACATACGAAGTGTTTATGATAACACACTCAGTACTGCCGTGCGAAATGAATTTGACAGCTGCGAGTTGCGCACGAAATGTCGCAGCTCCGTGCTCGGAAACTGGCACTGCAGGAACTAATACCAAGGGCGACGTAAATGGCAATTTCATAGTAGTGTCGTTAGTTAAGTAGGAAAGATTGAGCAAAAACTAATAAACCAGAAAGTCGTGAAATGTGCTACCTCGTCGAGCACTGTACTGCAAATAACGGATAACTCAAGCAGGAATTACAGAAAGTTAATAATAAGGTGTAAAGGGTGAATAATAGTCAGAGCAGTTCAGCAAAGGCGGCCTTGCCTGCGCCTGCTTCAGCTCTTGCTTCAAAAACTCAATCTGCGACAATAATAGAGGGTTGAAATTAGGTCATTCATACACTTCGAACATCTTGCAAATGCGATGTCCCAAACATATGACACATGTATCGTAGATCGAGAGAAATCGTGGATGAAGAGAAAGTAAGTGACTCGACAAAAATGGCGCACCTCCGACTTGGCTGCTTCAAGATGCTGACGGCCAGACGCGCGCTCCGTTTCTGCTTCGTTCCGGAACACATCCGCAAAGCTCTGCGCCGCGCCGCAGCGGGCCTCGAGCTCGAACACCTGGCGCTCCAGCTCTGCGCAGCTATCGCTCTTTTCGCTGAGCTCGGACAGCGTGGCTTCCAGGTCGATGTACAGCTGCGGGCGTACGAATCATAATACAATGAATACATGGAATTACATTTTGTACCGTGAATGTAACACACTCTCAAATTTAACATCAACAGTACTGAAGCACCAGTACCACATCAGTAAGAGCAAGATATTGTACTGACGTGGAGGAATAAACAATCGAAAACATTTCATGTTAATTGCGTCAAGTGAATAATAAAGCGGAACCAAGGAACATATACACTCTTCCCATAAAGTCCGTTACCAGCGGCACGCATTTAATTACCCGCCACGCACAGCCGCGATGGCCATGCAATTAGATTGGGGGGTAGAGTAATGACTTTCGAACAACACACCACGGCGCGTTGTTCACTGACGTGAGCACCTCTATCGGCACGCTCCGATTATTGTGGGCACACACGTTGGATTTGCGGCCGAAATTTTGCAGGCCGAAATTTGTGGATGTGCATGTTATGCACGCCTCTATGCGTGGCTCGGTGCACGTAATGTCGCGATAGGCCGGGAGAATACTCGACATTGGGCTTTCATCATGTTTGCACAATTGCACGAGTATCCGCCGAGTGTGTTGCGCCCGGCCGCCTACAGAGCGGCAATACCGGGAATGGCATATCGTGTGCACTAGGTTTTCTTGCCAAGTGCCCGAAAATACCGCCAAGGAGCACGGGCTAGGGACCTATTGGGCTTGAGGGACGGTTGACTTGGAGTGTAAGCACCCTAGCGCGCGGATCGCTGGCCTTTCAAGCTTTCGCATCGCCGGGCGTGAAATATGGCGGGGAGCTTTCAAAGTACCCTAGCACGGGCCTTGGCTTGGCATGCGGTGTCATAGTCTACGACGATGACGCTGGAAGATTACAGTATTAGCGACTAATATCTGCTGATACTTGTCATTAATAGCGGTATTTCCTCAAAATAGCAGCTACGTATCTTTAGATACAGGACTATGATAATGTTAGAAATTGTACATAGCGATAAAGGGTCGTATGACGAGCTTAGCGACGACAGGACCGAGTTTTGTACATATAGAATATTTAGTACCAGTACCGGAAGCGTGGGATGATGAATAATTATACCCGCACCGGTTCTACAATTAGCTAGAGGTGAAGTCTCTACAGACTTCTACAGTGTCGCTGTGCTGCGATAAGATAATAGTCTATAGTAATATTTAGTAGTTTAGATTAGAAGCAGCACAGCACACCAAATTGGAATAGGTGGCTTTCTGGTACCTTCGACCGGACGCCTATAAATTTAGCGGCCGGCACATTTGCCAGGGAGTCACTCGGGTTACCGTTTATCGGTAGAATGTAACAAGAACCCCTCTTCCAATCATCCGCTCTATTATTCCTTCCACTAGGAAAAGATCCAGGAGAATGGGCCCAAGATGCCGCTCGTCCTGCTAGAGGGCGAGTGGTCACACAACACTTGGTTTCGAGAGCCACTAGTGGTAGCGACGAGAGGGATGATCGGAGAGGCGGAGAAGAACGAGACGGCACCTAAGGACACCGAAGGTTCGACGGAAGGGACGCCGACCGCGGACGTATACCGGCTTTGGTTGAAGGAGTCGAGTCCGATTGGCGAGACGATGGAGCGAGGCCAAGATTCTACTGAGGAGATGAGGCCACCGTTCAAGCTATTTTAAGAGGCTTTTGACGAGCTGGCGCACGAGAAGGACTTCGTGCAAGAACCCGTGATCTAGCGACTACGGACCAGTAGAACCAGCGAGTCGAGAAGACGCTAAAGGAGCTTTACGCGGGAGATGAAGGTTTTCCGGCTAGCGATAGTCGACCGGCTAGTACACCGTGATACCGTATGTAACACAGCGTGCTTATGTGAAACCGGCCGATTTTGATTCCTTGCCGTATGCCTCCGCGTATCGTGAATACGAGTATCGCACGTTTTATTCCTGGCGGGTGAGTTTCTGTATCGAGGAACCGCGTCGAGGAGATTTCGCGAGATTTTGCGACTAGGAGCTAGTACCATTTGAAGCGACACAACGGAGATTTGATGAGACGCCGACGTGTACGACTTATGGTGACTTCGAGTCGATTGTTTTGCGAGATGCGTGCAACGAGATGCTCATTCCTGCAGCGAGATGCCTTCGAAGCTGAGCGAACGCTACGTCGAGAGAAGACCAGTATGGGCCAAGAGATGCTGTACTGGTTGCGCCACTGAGATTTCGGACTGAAGACAGAACAGATTGAAGAAGAGACTGAAGACAACAACGTTGTTGAGACGGGCTGGCAGATACCGGCATATCTGTGCCGCGAGTGTATTTTGGTCATTTTTGGCGGAGTATACTCGTACGCAACAGTTCGAGAGAAGAATGAAGATCTGGAAGGCTTCTACGCATTAATGACAGGGAGACGTCAGAAGAAAATCCTGAGTGACCCCGTTTTTCTGTCCGCGCGTGATTTCTTTCAGAAGAGAACCAGCGAAGAACCGTTGGTAAGAGAAGAACTTGAAGAATTGAAGATTTCGGTACGCGAAACTTCGCGAACTACGGAGTGCGACAGACATTATCGCTACACTACGAGTAAGCGAATGTGGGTTCTACGTACCGATATTATGAGATGACCGAGTGGTGCAGTACCTGTACGCCGTGACCCGTACACCGGAAATTCGGAATAATTGCGGGATGCGAAAGCGGCGAAAGACATCTGTACCATGAGGGAGAAGAGATTGGCGAGCCGAGTCGAGCGAGCTACGCTGGCGAGGCCTGCTAGAGCGTGCGCGAGAGCGCGACGCAAGACTTTGAGAAGGACCGAGAAGACGCCGAGTCTAGCACGTTCAGCGGCCCTGTTCCGAGGCGAGGATGCCACGGGATTGGACGTGCTTGACGAACCACTGGTGCGAGCAAGACTGGCGGACGCGACGACGATTTAGCGAGTGTACGTCGAGGACTACACTCCGGTTGGAGTTGTTTTTATTGGCGAGTTTGTTTCCTGTATGGGCGGGAGACCTACGAGCAGAAGTCTTTGCGGTGGTACGTGGCGACGTTTTCTATCCGGTTCTACAGTTCATCTGATATTCATCTGTGCAATTATTGTACCGGTGAATTTTCAACCGACCTGATTACGGAGAATCTGCGATTTATTTGGTTTCCTGGAGTTCACGAGATCGAGTTCGTGCGACGATTTGCTGTCATTTTACAAATTTGGGCGATGAGGAGTGATATACGGTATTCTGCGATTTTATCGCTATATTCTGCCGTGTACCTGTACCCTTTTTGTGGAGTGAAGCTTTTACCGTTGCATCAGTACCCGAACTTTGGGCTACGAATCACCTTCGAGAGTACCCGTACCTGTATCGCTAGCGTGATATGCAGCTGCGATCAGCTGGACAACCTCGAAGCTGACGACGGCCGACAAGTGGACATTCTGGTTACCTGGACGACGCAGTACCGTGACCTGGACGGCAGATTTTGGATCGGACTGTGACAGAACGTGACGCGTACACCTGTTGGACGTGTTACACCCAGAACAGAACCGTAGAACAGAACAGAACGTGACGCGGACACCTGTTGGACGTGTTACACCCAGAATGGAACAGAACCCCAGAACAGAAACTAGAACGAGAATTTGAGAACAAACGGACACACCTGGACTGAAGCTGGACCTGGCTGATTATGGGCTTTACCGGAGTATTTCCAGTTCAACCTGGAGTATTTCGAATCTGGCTTCAGCGAGAGGACCTGCTAAATTCAGATGTGACCGAAGAATGGCGACATGGCAGTAGTGATGCGATTTCTTACAAGTACCTGTTCGCCATGAGATTGCGGATTGGGACTGTGGAGCACCATGATGACCTGCTAAGTCACCGAGACAAGACGAGATGAGGAAGCAGACGACTCGACAGGACTCTCTACACGACAGGAGGACATGGCGAACGACAAGCATAGCGCAAAGAGACTCGCATAGCTTGACCTGATGGGAGATGCGCCATGTGCTGTTTTTGGCGACGACAGTTTCAGTCGCTACGGTTCGCACAGACGAGGCTATTTTTCCGGACGTTCTGCGATGCGATTGATTTTCATCCGATGAGGCGCAGCGAAACGACTGCTACTTTTCCTGATTCTGGTGGAGTTTACTCGTATTATTTTGACTTTCCGTTAATTTCAAATGACGGGTTGTGATCTGTACGAGTATCGACCGAGTTTTTCCTGTTTTCCAGAGAAGACCGTTTTGTGGCTGCTGATTACTGTGGAGCAGCTACACCTGTACATATTTCGTCTACAGTATCTGTGGTGAATTTCCTGTGGATCCCGACTACCAATGGCGATACCGTATCACGTCTTGGAGGTGGAGACGATACCGCATGGCTCTTTGGTAGCGAGTACAGTGTTTCGCTATGGGATGAGACTGCGAGAGGACTACACGCGAAAAGTTTTGCTGGATTTTATTTTCTTTTGCGACGACGCGTTTCGGGACTATACCGTACCGCGACTAGCGATTGGATACCAGCTGGATACTTTTCGAGGAGCTCTTTTTGCACGATGGACCTACGGCGAGCAGCCAGCGACTCAGCAATTGAGGCGAGCAACCGAATTTATTCTAGCTCGGGAGCGCTGACTACCATCCGACAGCACCTGTGCTTAGCGACTTGTGTTTTGGAGACGCGATGCTACTCGCACAGCGTTTTCTTTGGCACTACGAGAGCAATTGAGGATTGAGGGATTTATCAAGGTGAAGATGCAAGCGCGTGACAAGTGGAGTGACTTTTATGGGAGCAACAAATACGGGATGGTCTACGCTACGCTGATACTTTCGACAATTTCAACGAGGGAGTTAGCGATGCGGCAGTATTTTCGCTGTTGGCCTACCGCAAGCTTCAAGTGGAATATCGGACCTACCGATGGCCCGTATCTTCGCGAGGAGCGTGCTACTGAAAAGTTTATTTCCCGGATAAATTTTTTTTTCTATTCGTACAGCCAGATTTTTATCGAGTCCTGCCATACGAGTAGAAGAGCGCAAGTATCTACGCCTGAAGGACTGCTACAGTACATTTTTATTGAAGCACGCGATATTTCTTATGGCTACCTGTAAGCAAGTCTCAGAGGACTGGCGACCAAGACCGCTACAGCGAGCTGCGATAAGTTTGCTGTTTATTCAGCGATGCTGGACGACCTGGCAACCTGTGGACTACCGCTACGCTGCGACGACTGCCTGCTTTCCTGCGAGGGTGCTGCTTACGCAGTTATCGTCACAGTCGAGCTGCTGAACAACGCGAGGCGGTTAGATGCTACGGATGGCTACGGAAGAAGCGACTACCGGGCGCGATGGGAGTCGACTAACGGGATTTTACGTCGAGACTCTTCTTCGACCTACCGACTACGCCCCGGAGCACTGCTTAGGTTGCGAGCTTCAACTTGTACATTATTTTCCTTTTTTCCGACCCTTCCTGGTCCTGATCTACTGCTGGTTGTGTTGTCTGCCGACGACACCAACAACGAGGACGTTGTTGCTTAAGGAGGCGAGAGTGTCATAGTCTACGACGATGACGCTGGAAGATTACAGTATTAGCGACTAATATCTGCTGATACTTGTCATTAATAGCGGTATTTCCTCAAAATAGCAGCTACGTATCTTTAGATACAGGACTATGATAATGTTAGAAATTGTACATAGCGATAAAGGGTCGTATGACGAGCTTAGCGACGACAGGACCGAGTTTTGTACATATAGAATATTTAGTACCAGTACCGGAAGCGTGGGATGATGAATAATTATACCCGCACCGGTTCTACAATTAGCTAGAGGTGAAGTCTCTACAGACTTCTACAGTGTCGCTGTGCTGCGATAAGATAATAGTCTATAGTAATATTTAGTAGTTTAGATTAGAAGCAGCACAGCACACCAAATTGGAATAGGTGGCTTTCTGGTACCTTCGACCGGACGCCTATAAATTTAGCGGCCGGCACATTTGCCAGGGAGTCACTCGGGTTACCGTTTATCGGTAGAATGTAACAAGAACCCCTCTTCCAATCATCCGCTCTATTATTCCTTCCACTAGGAAAAGATCCAGGAGAATGGGCCCAAGATGCCGCTCGTCCTGCTAGAGGGCGAGTGGTCACACAACATGCGGCAAATGGCACGGCACCATGCCAACATGGGGGATGAAATGGGTGACGCCGTGAATAAACGAAATATAGAGCGCTGATTGTTGAGCGTATTGGCGGAGCGGGTGTGCGGGTACCACCTGTCCAAGGGTTGCTAGCCCCGCGCGAATGTGGCAGATTTTGAAACCCTAAAAACTTTAGTTGGCTGTACGAGGGGCTGGATGGCATCGGACGGCGGATTTGACGCGAAAACCGGCCGGTAGGCGTAAATCTATAGTTGAAAATTTATATTTACTTGGGGGAAGGGCTTCCATTTGCAACTTAGTTTGCTCGAATCGGACACCGTACGGCAAAGTTAGGCTTTTTTAAGCCTCCCAAGCTGTGGGTTTCCGGCCCCTATCCCACCCACGTCAAGCATCTTAACGGCACATGCCATCACACCCACGTGCTCCCATGTTTACGGACAACATGCTGGGATCATAAAATCCGCGTGTTGTGTCGCCGATTTCGGGAGTTTTCACGAGCCAAAGTGTGGAAAATCCGAATTCCGGGGCGCCCGAATCAGGGTATGCCCCGAAATCGGGGCTGACCAGCAAACCCTAATACGTCAGTTCGTAGCCGTGACGGGCCCCATTTGTGCCCCGCTTCCCCCTTTACTTCACCGTCAGCACAAGTTTCGGTCCGCCTTTTCAACGAGCTAAAGTACAGTTAAACCCTAGAAACCCTACATGATAAACACCCGCCCTACGCGAAAGGCCCTATTTCACTAGTAACGGACTTTATGGGAAGAGTGTAATTACAATCACCCATATTCTCTCAAGCCCATTGGCGCCAATAAGGAACCGTAGAACATCGAGTTCATTACCCAGTTCATGACACTTAGGATTTGAGGGGGTCCCATTTTCCCTTCTAAACTTGATGTCGTTTCCAGGGGGGTGAAGTGAATAACATGATTTTTGTCTTTACAATCCCGTCCTTTCAACCAGCAATGTAAAAAAGAAAATATAATAATGAATGGCAAAACAAAAAGGGGGAGATAACATGGAAACATGACATTACGGTCATCGCTTGTGCATATGCATGTATAGTATAAAATAATGTACATGTAATGGGCGATGATCGGGACACCGACCTCGCTATCCGTGTTGTGTGCGTGGCTTTGAGCTCCCGCGGCCCGTAGGCGAGAGATGTCGACTTTGAGCTTGCGCACCGTCTGCTCAGCCGCGTCCGCTTTGGCTTTCCATCCTTCCAGCTCAACCACCTACGGCGCGTACAAACAGCACCACCACCACCGATGTAATTTGTAAACGAGTGAAAGGAAATATATTTACGAATACATCAAAACAAAGAAACATCCGTCAAAAACGATAAAATGCATGTAATACAATCAAAATTGTGTATCAACGTGTCAATCTTCAGAGATCGGTATTCAAATTGAAACGAGTGCAACAAGGAAATTTTGATGGGCGTAGCGACACCAAGAAATCACGACGCGCTGACCTGTTTCCCGTATCGGCTGAGTTTGCTCTCGAGACTCTGCCGCTCCTGTTCCCCGGCGGCGACATGATCCCGTAGCGTCGACAGCTGAACATTCCGAGGGAAGGAGGACGGGACTCAGCAGAATACAATGATGATTATTCTGCTGTAAACGATGCAGCCCTTTGGTGGAAGAGGACGAATTGCCGTTCTCAACTGCAATAAAAGGGTGGCGATGATCTCAGCCATTATAAGTTATGAAAATGGGGAGAGTGTATACTTGGGACACAATTGCAAGGAAGCTGGTTGTAACATAGCAGAATGACGAACGCGGATGCAACATGACTAATTAAAGGCACAATAGACTGAAACATATACAGCGGACTCGCATTGTGGTATAGACAGAAACAGTGTTTTGATTCACAGGTCACCGCGTGCAAGCTGACGTCAAATGAAGTGAGCAGCTGGCAACGAGCTCGAATAAAGGAGGCGAGCATCAACAGGAATTTTGTTCATAAATTATGGGAAACAGGAAGTTACTGAAATATGTCATATCGCCCGTGGCACTCTGACTCACCTGCGCCTCTGTCTCAGCGCAGCGTTGCAGCGCGGCATCCAGCTTCTCCTGCGCCTCTGAACTTTGGCCCTTTCCGCGCAGCTCTTGAACGGTGTGTCGCAGGGAGTGGAGCTCCGCCTGCTGCGCCTCAAGCTCCCCTAAAGCACCCTCCAGTGCCGCCGCCTCGTCGTCGCCTGCAGAATTACAGCCAAGGCGCAGCAAAGAAATCATTAAGCCCTAGGTATCTATTTAACCGGGGCGTCGTGCCAATGTTCGTAGACTGCGTTGGTAAACTGCGTTGTAAAACCGGGGCGTCGTGCCAATGTAGATGTACATCACAGCATTGTAAGTATGAAATGTTACAATGACAGAGTCGGTGGATGGAAGAGTCGAGAATTAAACGCGTAGCAACGATGGCAAGAAAGAACGGGCTCAAGGAACCAAAAACAAAGACCCTCGAGTGCGTACCTTCCTTTCTGACTCTCATGTCGAGACTGGCTAGAAAGTGCGTCAAGCGTCAACGGAAAGAGCTTCATCGCCTCATACCAAATCAGACTCGCAAAGTAAACAGGGATACGACACAACCCCAATAGCCGTGACGAGAAAATACGAACAACACGCAGCAGAAGATGCACGTGGAGGGAGCAAAAGCTACGAGAGGTGGAAATGAGGGAAAGAGTCAAGAAAAATATGGTAGTTAAAAAAAACTGCCCTACCGTAACATTTACCGTCATCATGTACTGCAGAACGGGATACCATCAAATTAGCACAAACAATATGGTACGGGTTCTTCCTGCAATCAATAGATATGATTACAATCAAAATGAAATAAGCCACCCGGCGAGTATTTTGTTCCATATTTACAAACTCTTGATCAATAGATACCCGCTCTTTCGTTCAGGTACTCAAGTTTTTCTTGGTTGATTTAGGTGGCGGCCCCCATATTTTGCCCCCCCTTTCATAAAACTACCCTTGCCCCAAATCCATTATTGAAGTACTGTCAGCGATTTTCTTTCAGGTCCTGAGCAATGCAGCATGGCAGCAACATTGCCGCGAGGTTTAGGGTTGGGGTTTGCTTGGGAGACAGGGTTTAGGACTTAGTGGTAAGATATTTGTGAGGCAATTAGCAGTCCTATAGACAGCTACCCGTACGAAAGGAAATTTGTTTTCATAAGGAAGTACCCGTACTCCCCCTCCTCTACTATATTTTGACACCCCACCACCGAAAACAACAGGAAAACCTTAATCACCTTATTACAATAAAGGTACAATTCCAGGCTTTTGCGGGCTTATTAGGGCAATGGGGCTAAATAGGTGAACGGGGAAAGATCCTTCGCAATTCATATTCAGTATAACGACAACACTTGTTTGTGATGCATGCGATAGGACTAAAAACAATAAACATTTTATGTAACTATTTGCCTCCGAGCTTGTGACCTCCCACCTTCGGGCACTGCCCCAGCGAGAGTCCAAAGCCGGGTCTCAAGCTCGGCGAGGCGGCCTTTCGTGTCGTGGAGCTCCTCGACCACCTCTCCGTGCACGCCGGCATCGACGGTGGAGGCGCGCAGAGCCGACAACTCTTCCTCTGCGGCTCGTCGAGCTTCATCGGCACCCGAGACATGGGAACGCAGGACGGCTTCCATCTCCGTCACCTGACGCCCAACGCGCGCGGACGATAGTTAACATCACCCGGGAGACCAAATTAATGCTGCCAATATCATCAGTCTATCTCGTAGAATCGTATTCTTGTCGCAACTTTCTCTAGCGCGTCAGTATCGCAAATTGTAGCAGTATGTATTCACGTTTCTTTGCTGCTACACTTACGAAACCCGCCGTTTTGCAAGATGTGACAGAATGGGGGGGGGGGGGGGGGGGGGGGGGGGGGGGGGGGGGTTAGCTTCGCCCGTCATGATGCGCTATTGCGACAAGTTACAGTGGTATGCTCAAATACTCGCCTGTGTTGGAATCACTGCTGCCTATCCAAGCGAGACGGGGGGGTTCATGATTGTGTATAGGTAAAACCGGTATTACTCAAAACCAGCATGGCCTCGAGAATCTCGAAATATAGGCTCAGGGTTTTTTTTCCTTTTCATCTTTTTATCGCAAATCAGTAGCGTTGTGAATTCACATTATTTTGCTGTTACACCTACGAAACCCGTCGTATTGCAAGACATGACAGAATTGGGGGGGGGGGGGGGGGGGGGGGGGGGGGGGGGGGGTAGTATCACCCGTCATGAAGCACTATATCGACAAGTTACAGTGGTATGCTTGAATACTCACCTGTGCTGTTTGAATCACTACTGCCTGCTTAGGCCTGTGGGTTTATTTCCTCCTTTTTGCTTGGTGGTTTTCAATTTTTTTTCTAAAAGAAGTTCAATAAGTATTATACAAAAGAAAAAAACATTGCCGATCCAAGAAGCTGGACGGGGTATAACCGGTATTATTCAAACATGTGGCATGGCCTCGAGAATCTCGAAATATTCTCTTTTAGTGCATTTGTAATAAATGTGTTGATTTTAAAGTATAGAAATAAATCGCGAAACCCATCGGTACCCTATCAGCAGCAGTTACGATATACATGGGTACTGCCGTTCAAAAGAAAAACTAATCGCGCAGTTGGTGTCACGCAGCACCATCCTATTTGCCGGCTTCTGCTATTCTTTTTTGGTCGTTTAGACAGAGCGACGGGGCACAGCGGCACGACAAAGACAATGTCAACATCTAATTTTGGCTATTTTGCATATTGATTGCATACATTTCGCGCAAAAGCTGAGCTGAGCACAAAAATGTATCGAAAGCAACAAAGTGATGCGGGTACAGAGGCAGACGATTGCAATATAGAAAAGTTAAGGTACACCAGTACTGTTCGTGGTCGTTCGCCCGCACCTTTTCTTCAAGTGCCGCTGCTCGCGTCTCGGCGTCGGTCGCCCGCTCCTCGGCCGCCGTCGTCGACTCAGTCGCAGACTGAATCGCCAACCGCAGACGGCCTGCCTCATCCTCGACGGTTTGGACCCGCGCAGCGGTGGTCTCGGCCGCTGCGAGTCGCGTATTCGCGTCCGCCAGTTCCTCGGCGAGCTGCTCTCGAGAGGGAGCGTCGGGTGGGCAGCGCAGCGCTAATTCATGTCGAACCTATATCATACCGCATCACACAAAGTTCAGAGAATTCACTCATCTTTCGATCAGAAACTCGTCAAACGCAAAGTCGCGATTTTGCCTGTTGCAAAGAACGAAAAAATGGACACGGCTTGCCGTAAGGACACAGGCCGGCGTACTGAAACTACATAGTAAGTCGGGTTTTGAAAAATACAACTATTAGAAACTAAGTCGGTAAACTACGCAACAGTCACCTCGGCAACAGCCTCCTCTGCCGCAAGCGCGCGCGCTTCACAGTCTGCCGCTTTCCTACGCAATGCCACCAGCCCGGGCACCTTTCCGCCGAGGGAGGCATCCATCGCCGACAACTTGTCCTGCGGATAGGTACAGCAGTGAATAAAGAGGGCCAATAATGCAGTCCGTTTAAAATATCTAAGGTAACGATATGTAACACCGGGATTAGGCTTCTTTTCATCCTTTCTTCTTTTTGCTTGGTGGTCTCTGCAAAAAAAGGATTAGGCTTTTTTTGGTGAGAATATGCAACACCTTGTGCTGTAGTCCTACATCACGTTGACAAGTAATCCGCATGTAGGCAATGAGGGCAAAGCATGCGGCATTAAAGCCACGCGCGGTCGCTTTGATTGCTTACACACTGCCATGTGGTGCTCTGTACCTCTTGGAAGTAAGTATTTTAAAGTTTTTATATATTTTTGCCTGGAAAATAGTGCATGCAAGTATAGAAACGCAGAGAACAGCAGCAACATCCTCTGGGCCTATCCTTGCAGAGCTCCATAATATGGGGTAATTCAACCGAGCGAGCTGCCAAAACAAAAAATAAACTGGGGAGCAATCCTTAAATTAAATGCAAACTTAATTACGATACAAAAGTTGTCCATACGAGTATGCCATGTTAAGTACTACACAGCGGGCAATCTTTAAAATCTATCGCATAAAAATAACAATAAGCAATGAAATATCAATCACAGCAAACGACATAAAATAAATAAATGACAAAAAACTTACGGTTCCAAGTTCAAGCGGGGGTTGATCATGTCCGCAAAGATGCGGTACTGAACCAGAAATGTCCATTTAGGGGGCACTCATTATCGGCATCACCTGCAGCATCTTTGACTCCTGCTCCAGCTCCCACCGCAGCTCTCGCCCGGTCGCGAGCTCTGCCCGCAGCTGACTGATTTCTGCGAGCGCTTCCTGCAGGGAAGCCGACGAGGCAGAGGTTGCTACGCCCAACGCACGCCCCCCGCTCACGCTTGCCCTTATCTCGCGCCTTGATGCATTCCCGAGCTTGGCCGTCTGCAGCGACAACAGCTCGCACATTCAAGAGCATGCGCGATCCAAACAAAACTTGCAAATGATTTTCAGGCGCGTTGACAATTGATTACTTAGAAGAAATGCAAGGTTCGCCGGGAAAATTAGCATCAGTAAACGACCTTTCTGTAGTTAGCGACAATACATCCAAGATTAAATAGTGCCATAGCTAATTCGGTGAAGAATATCGATGAATGCGCAAATTCGCACACTCTTATGATTGGTAATAATAGGCTGTTCCGATGAAATGTGTTGTTTTAGGTTCAGTAATTTGGCGGAAATTGAGAGGTGGGTTCTGTGTTTGTATTTCAATTCTAAATTTGTGTACTTAAGCCGTACATTTGACCTATTAAGGGTTTAGGGCATATGGTTTAGGGTAACCATAAACCAAAGCCATCTGCGAGGCGAGGAGAAGTCAAAGACTCTCCATAGGGAGGCAGCCTTGCGCAGTAGGGCATAGCAGAGTCAACAACACGATGCAGTGAACGTTGGCAGCTCAGCATCATCGTAGCACTGCTTTCAATGATATCTACATGGACGGGTGGCTAGGGCAACAGAATATGGTTGGAATTAAGTGATGGTTCATGCATAACGGTCATGGTTTCACAAAGCGCCCCACGCACTCCCTGTCCATTTTATGCTTACATGTGGCATATTACCCCCTTTTGTACACGGCTATGCAATGCTTCAGTACAAACTGTTGTGGCCGTGACCATTTTAACTAGCCGTCGGCCCGAATTGTTAAAGTACCAGAAGACCGATATCGCAAATAAGGTTTAAAAAGGGACCTAGGGAAAACACACTTCATAGGAACAGCCTTATACAAAGGGGAAGTAAAGACGAGTTTCAGCCACTTGTAAATTCACGCGCGTAAGTTAGCTTCATAGCGTTAAATTTTCACGAATATATTTTCACATGTGAGTAGTACACATGTGGGAACTACTCACAGGCAGGTCGTGAGTAAATGCATGGCGACTGCATACGCGCGTCTACTAGGGAGACACCAATTCGTTGTTTGAAAAGTCAGTGACAGGGCAAATAGTCGATAAGGCCCTAGCCGCTATTTCTAGGCAAAGCTTCCGGCATCCCAAGTCTGACTCTCTACCCCGACATCCCGTTAGCATCGCTAATACCTGTCGCCATGCGGAGAGGGTTATCAAAGGCGTATGGGCGACATGATTTCATGATACGGTAACAATGTGGCGATATGGTAGCGTCACCATGGCAATGCCGTAAGAATTGGAGCTCAAACAACATCTCTCAGCGACGACAATCAATGCTATTGGGATGTCGAGTGAAGGCGTCCAGGGAGACACAGTGTGATTATTTGACAAGGCTTATCTCTACATGTAGTTAATAAGTACTAGACGTCCTCCGCCGTTCAAATTGAAATCAATAACAAAGATCACCGACGACCGAAACAATTTGTTATCCCGTCGCGACATGGTTCTTAATATCCACCGGAAAAGTCGCATTGCTAGGGTTTCGCGGTCTGGCCGCCCTAATTCAAATATAAGAGCAAAGGCGACGACTCGCTAATATGCGCAGATTGAGTATAATAAGGAATCCCGCCGCGGGTCAATGTGTCAAACGAAAAGAAATTCTTGCAATGACATGGTGATTTTCGGCTCATACCTCGTCGAGAAGGGTCTCTAGAGTCCCGTCCAGTGCTCCCCTCTCCTTCTCCGCAGCCACTAGCCCCGCCTTCAGCTCCTCCAGCGAGTCCACCTGCCCTCTCATGCCCGTAAGCTGTGCGTTCATAGCCTCCCGCTGTCGTTCGTACTCCGTTCGAAGCTTTGCCAGCTCAGTTGCCTCCGCGTCCATCCGTCCTTTCACCTAACCGCACGGGAGACGAAACGTCACAAACACAGGGTTACGAGTGCCGCACGATGTGTATCACATCGCAATCTTTTCGAGCAACGATATCGACCGTAATAGCAGTTATCAGACGGGTGTGACTTGGAATGCCCGGAGCAGAAATTGCAAGACACGACAGAAATCATGCAAGCACCGCAGGATGTATTACACCTAGTCCGATTCGTAAAGCATGTATACTCGTCAGGAATGAATAAATTAGGTGTATTGTTATTTGGTTTTGATTCGTAATCCTGTGGGGATATATTTTGCCGAATCGCAATCGCCCTTTGCCCTCGCACACATGCTTGTCTCGGCTGATGTCCGCCCGGAGACCTTCCGCGTCTGAAGCGGCGCGTGCGGAAGCAGACAAACCCTCTCGCAGCTCTGCCGCCTCCGCCTCGGCCGCCTCAGCTCGGATCCGCATTTCTTCAAGCTCCATCAGCATCGCCAGCTCCGACGTCGCGTTCCCTCCCGCCAGCTTACCGCGCGCCTCGACGGCCGCAAGCGTCGCGTCACGCTGTGCCTCTGCCGCCTGTTGCGTGATGCACACGAGTCAGGGGCTTGTCTGCGAAAAAAAAAAAACGACACTCAGTAGAGGGTTCACAATCCACACCTTGAGCTGTTCTCGTAGCCTTTCGACATCGGCTCCAGCCTGCTCTGCATCACGCGCTGCCTGCTCGACAGCCGCCAGTCGGCTTCGAGCTGCGTCTTTTGCAGCCGCCTCCTGTGCCAGGTGACGCTCCAGTGTCGCACGGGCAGCATCCGACTCCGCTAGCCGCCGCTTAAGTTGCTCCACCGCTGCACTTTTCACCTGACGATTGAAGAGGGTATTTAAATACAAAGCACAGCTTTTTAAAATCGGACATATTACTGAGTCGAGTTTAAGATCTTGTCGTTATTTCCGGCGGCAGTTTCAGAATAAATGGGGAGCTTTCTCTTTCTAAACTTCTCCAATTTCCTTTTATAGTGCTACCTTAGCATGTTTCACAGGTCGGCCGCACAAAATGCTTTGCCGAACCTGAATAGCACATATAGTAGCTACTAAACACTGTGTCTGGGACAAAAGCATAAACACCCCCAAAAATGACGGCAGCGGCTGCACAACACAATGCGCCCATAAATTCGCAGCAGCACAATGTAACTCCGGACTTCAATCGGGAATTTGCAGGTGTTTCATTGAGCATTTCGACAAGGATACCAGCCGCCTTTTAGGTTTTAAGTGTGTCCATATTACGTGACCGTGTTTGTGTCATAAACTGTCATTAAAACCGCACGTGTTGGACAGGACAGTCGCAACGAGCAATACGACGTTCTAGCTCGCCAATATAACAAAACCACTTAGTGACATCTGACGAACACCTTTATATTGTCAAACGCCTGCCAAATTGAAAAACATTTTGAGATCAATGTCAGACGGGGGGATTCAGTTTTATGTATGTAAATATGAATAAGCATAATGAAACTACAATTAATGGCGGCCAATAATAGTGCACACATACCGGACCAGCCTTTCGTCAGGTTTTCAGGAAAGTAATGACAGCAGAAATCGTTTAATTATAGTTGACACGAGCTGCGAACCTGGTGCTGCGCCTGGTCGTCCGACAGCTGGGACAGTCGCGCTGTCATGTTTTTCTCCATTGTAGTCAGCGATTCCTATACACACGACAGAAAGTGCGATCGATAGCGCCATCCGAAAGCCACATTCACTCCGCAGAGGAAATGGACCGGCCGAGAAAATCACGCAGAGGGGCGGCCGAACCTTCACGAGAGTCAGCTCCTTCTCCAAGCGTGCCTTCTGCTGGTGGCTGGCCTCTAGACGGATCTGGAGAGAATCGATCTGCATATGAAAACAACGCGTCAAATTCTAGTTTCGGGCGGACGAGTAGTCGACAGAAATGTCTATCTACTACAGATGTATTCAAGCACAGAGTAAAAATACTAAAGCGAAGTGAAAAATTAACATACTCCTCAATGATTAAATGCGCGGCGAGATATGAATTATAAACGACGATGTTTCGAACGAATTTAACGATATCAGCCAAATGAAATGCGTAATGTGGCAGGTTTAACGAGACCGTATCGCCTAAAAGCCGAAACGAACACAGCATTATAAGCACATAAGTTTTTCATTGTGTCTCGCAGAGAGGGTCGACTGGGTAGGTAAAGGAGTGGAGAATGGTGAAAAATTGGGGGCAACCTCGCAATGAAGGGCTCTTTTGTCTCCGGCGGAATCCGATGCCCCTCTAACAGGGGCGGCCGTCCTCCCAACAGCCTTCAGCTCCGACACGCGTTCCAGTGCACGTCCCGCCTGCGCCGCAACAGCCTCCGCATCTTCTGCCCTGCGCCGTAGCGCCTTCACCGCCTTCGCGTCGGAAGGCGTCTGCGACGTCGTCGGCTTGTTGGCTGCTTCCTTTGTGCCTGCCTTCTTTCCACTGATACCGGACGACGTCGCCTTTTTCTTTTTACCGCCGCCCGTCCCCTTCTTTTCGGAAGCCGACTTTTTAGCTGACTTCACGGACGACGACCGCACAGAAGAGTCGATGCTACTATCTTCGACTGATTGCTCCGACACGGTCGAGGGGGCGGTTTGTGTGACGTCGGTGGCGGATCGACGCTCAGACACTCGCTGGATCTCACCGCCGGCTTGCTGGACCTCGCCCACAGCCGCCAACATCTCCTCCACATCCATGTCTTCCCAGCCGGAACCCCAGCCATCGACCTGTCGATGATTACACACGAAAGCCCGCAAAAACTAAGGGTGATATAAAGCAGATGGGCAGCTCCCAGAGTGGAATGCGTACGATACTTCAACCCATACTTTTACTCAAACCAAAGATATCGATGAACTTATCTTTAACAAGTCCAGTATCCAATGGTCCACAAGTAAGATTAATTACATGACATCAATGTGAAAAAATAATGTGATAAATCAGAAAAAAAAAATTAAACGAGAAGTTACTTATTCTTGACGTTTAAGTTGCCATTTCTCTTGCCTCTAGAACAAAACAAAAGATATCTACATAAAACACAACTTGTTACCCTGATTTCCGAAAAGGAGCGGTGTCAGACCTCAGAGGGCGCATTATTACGTGTATCTTCCTTGGCTTTGGGGGGATGCTTTCTGGAAGCGCACAGATCCGCCATCTCTTCCGGAATCTCGAGGATCTGTTGGCGTGGTGCCGAGGGCGCGGGCGCTTGCCGACGGGCCGGCTCGGCCGCCATCTCTTGCAGTATTTCGTCGATCGATTCATCGCTCCAGCCGCCGACTGAAGCGTCGACATCTAATGTGTTCCCTCCGACGGTTTCCGTCTGCCTCGCCTCCAGGGCGCTATTCCGGCTGTGCAAAAATAAAAAGCACTTGGCAAAAATAAACTCCCAGACGGTGACAATAGCGGACGACGGACAAGCGAAAGAATTTACACACCGGGCTCCAAAATTCGAAAACAGGGAATCCTGTTCTACCAAATGAATACAGTTGACTTATATCGATAGACTGCTCAATGTCGAAAAAATTAGATAGTTGCTTGGGTATTTTTTCGTATACATCGTTTTCAGCGTCGGCAAGCAAAAGCGTCGCTGCTCTTCAGCATTCGACGTGGTGATAAATTAATATACCAGAACTGCTTGCAGGGTAGGCATGAAGTTTAGGTAAAGCAGGAGGCAGACACTGTAATATTTTGGTATAGCGCCGCCATCGCTCGCGCATTCGCTTCGAAAAAGAAACGTTCTTAGTGAATAACACGAGTACTGAAACCATCGCGCCCTTTGCGACAACGTCGCGACTCGCGACCACGGAAGTGAAGCAGGAGTATCGGTGACTAAGCACATCGTATCATTGCCCCAACCATGTATTGTTTGAGTTTCTCGTTTCCAGACACCGCACCTGGAATTTCCGTCAACAAAAATACTGCAGTTGCTGCAGTTTTCGGTGATGTAGGCGGGGTTGGTGAGCATCAGCCCTTGGGCTGCGCCCTTTTGGGGCTCACTGCGACCGAATGCCACGCTGCCCTGGGTCCCGACTCCAACCGCCAACTCCTCGACGGTGACGTCCAAAGAAGACGCGGAGTCGGGGGCAGGCTGGCGGCGTGATGGCACCTGAACGGAAAAAAAACGACAACAGGTTTAAGTCGAAGTTCTACAATAAGTGTGTAACGAACATAAATACAAATTACTATCATTGAAATCAAAAGAAAATGTATGTGTGTAAGTAAGGGGGGGGGGGGGGGGGGGGGGGGGGGAGACTGCATGTGTATGTGCGTGACCGTGTGTCAAAGGAGTGGACGTGCGCAGCGGGGGAGCATTTTCATGGAACAAATTATTACTAATAGCAAAACAGCATAATTCATGTCCTTATTCATGTATGACTTTATGTTTGATATATCATGTTCGATTATTTATTACTTGTTGTCATCTTTTCAAAACAACAAATATGACAATATCAAATTAAATTCCCAATTGAGGCAACTCCACATACACTTCAGTCAACCCCCTCGGCTCCCTCACTCCCCCCTCTACATCATCCCCCCTCGCTCACCTTGCTCGCCGCCAGCTTGCTTTGCCTCGCAGCTCCTGCTGACCCCAGCGTCCGCGCCTTTGTGAGGTCCACGTGGACGGCGAGATGCGAGGGAGAGGGAGAGGGTACTCCCCCCTCAGCGCCCCCACCGTCTGAAGTCCGACCACCTTTGGGCAGCGCCGCCCTCTTCTCTCCGATCGCATTATGACTTCGCCCGCCCCCCTGCTTCCCACTCAACTGCATGCCCTTCGAGCCTGCCCCTGACTTGCCGGCCGTCCCATTGGCGGGAGCAGCAGCTTTCGTAGATGATCCTCTTCCGCTCTTAACAGACTGTCGTGCACGGGATGTGCGACAGCTAGCGTACGTCAGTTCCAGTAGCAGCACATTAGAGGTGTTAACGATTAAAAATCAATTAATTGTGCTTGTCCCTATGTGTGTGTGTGTGTGTGTGTAAGTGCGCGTTTGTACGTGCGAGTGTGTTAATCATGGTTAATATTCATTAAAATACTTTCGTCTCTATCTGACCCATCTGTTTTCAAGAAATCCATCCGTGAACGTATTTCCTTTACTCTTGCCAATTGCTTCATTCCTGGGGGCGAGGCAGGTAAGTGACTGCGGCTGCGCCCTAATTTCCCACCTTCTTGATTTCAAATTTCCGCAGCACCTCCTGAACGGCCGCATACCCACCCGCCGCCGCCAGATCCCCTGCGCTGCTCCCCTTCTGAAGACGACAGATGAGACGTGACCAGGCGTGAGGGTGAGAGAGAGCACGCGAAAGATTTCAAACTTGCAGGGAAAAGTGGGATACCGAGGGCGCACGTGGTCTTTGGCGGCCTGGTTGGCGCCCTGCTCTAATAAGGCGTGTACGATGTCGCCGTGGCCAAACTTTGCGGCCACAAGAAGCGCAGTCCGTCCGCTCTGAAGCACGACAGACACACCTAAGCTACCACCAAGAAGCAACAAACACTGCCCACTGACCTGCTGAACCAAAGTTGCGAAGGAAACAGATAGAAAACAGCTCATATCGTACAGCATTGACCAAACATAGCGAGTAATTGAAGGAAGATGAATCTGATTTCTGCATCTTTGAGCCCTCTATTATTTGATCTGTGCCTCACAAGTAGCAGTGGCGGGCTGAAGTGGTGGGCTAAGACGGTGGTATCAGAGTATTAAGGGGACATCATGCGTAACGCCCTTAAGACACAGCACACACCTCATCATCAACCTCCACCTCTGCGCCCAGTCGGAGCAGCTGCTCCGCCACAGCCAGCTGCCCGCTCCAGGCGGCGAGGTGCAGCGCCGTCTTGCCCCCCTGCACGCCCCCCCCCCACGTCATTCAAAGCAAGTAAACAACACCTCCGTATACGCTGCCCGTGACATTCGGCACATACAGCAAGGGACCCCAGCACAGTAGCACGCACCTGGTCGCGAGCCTGCAGCCTAGCACCCTGGTTGGCTAGCACAGCACACACACCCGCCTTCCCTCCCCACGCTGCTAGGTGAAGAGGCGTCCTGCCAGACTGCGCAATTCAAGGCACAACACATTCAATAAGATATGATCATAGCAATTCCCAAAACAATCACAGTACTGCACATCCCAATCATAGCTCATGTCTCATCATTCACTATGGATGGCCTGCCAGCTGAGAGGGAGGTGAGGCAGAAGGGGAAAAGCACCGCTGTCTGTGCCTCCAAATCAGCGCCCGCCTCACAAAGCTCCGCGGCTGTCCTTTCGTGTCCGCTGTGCGCCGCGACGTGCAGCGGCGTCCGCCCGTGCTACAGACAGCGCCGCTGGCGTGAGGTGGTAGGGAGCCATTAAATACGGGAAATAGTGGGTAGGAATGACATAAGGCGCTACCTTGTCCCTTAGGTTGAGCGCTGCCTTGCGCCCGAGCAGCTCCTTCACCACGTCCGTCCGCCCTTTCTGCGCCGCCGTGTGCAACAGCGTCCGCCCAATCTGTTATACACCAGCGCAGCGCGTCAGTCACCGAATCCGGTCTTTACTCGTTCGTGATACACCGCCACATACACTAGCTGGAGGGGGTTCGATGCGTGGGTTGATACACAGTGCTGCAATAAAATGGGAGGGGCGCGTCGAAAGGGGGGCGACGGGCGGTGAGAGAGTGACTAGCGACTGACGCACCGTTCCGAGTTGGTTCACGTCGTCGTTGGTGAGGAAGAGCTTGAGCGTGGCCAGGTCGCCGTTTCCCGCTGCCACGTGTAGCTTAGATAGCGACATCGCAGTCCGAAGGAGCCCGCCCCTGTGAAGCTAGTGCCCTACCACGCGGATTACGCGTCCGCTGTGTCGACGGGAGGAAGTCAAACGGCGACGGCGACGCTTTGATGGCGACGGGAGGACGCGCTTGGTGTCCGCCTCTATGTGGAACAATAGTCACCAGCGCCCAACTCAGGGGTCCCGACAGTATATGCTAATTCCCGCGAAACGCTGTCGGAGCTGTCTCGTCAGGGTCGCGCCTTCACGCGTGACAGCGAAAAAAGACCTCAGCACATCCAGGACAGCTGGGTTTGGCAGGGTCAGCGCGCGGTCGGTGCGTAGTGCTGCTGCGTCTTGCGTCATGCGCGCGCGCCGATACGGAGGACAACGTACGGGTACGATACACTATACCGGCTGATCGCTGATAACATACATGCTTGCATACACTCTTCACATAAAGTTCGTTACGGCACGCATTTAATTACCCGCCACGCACTGCCGCGATGGCCATGCAACTCGAGTACTCGACTGGGGGTTAGAGTAATGATTTTCGAACCACACACCACGGCGCGTTGCTCACTGACGTGAGCACGTCTATCGGCACGCCCCAATTATTGTGGGCACACACGTTGGATTTGCGGCCCATATTTTGCGGGCCGAAATTCGTGCTAATGCATGTTATGCACGCCTCTATGCGTGGCTCGGTACACGTAGTCAAGTAGTGTCGCGACAAGCCGGGAGACTATTCTGCACTAGGTTCTCAGCATGTGTGCACAATTGCACGAGTATCCGCCGAGTGTGTTGCGCCCGGCCGTCTACACAGCGGCGACACCGAGAATGACATGTCGTGTGCACTAAATTTTCTTGCCACGTGCCCGAAAATACAACCAAGGAGCACGGGCTAGGGACCTATTGGGCTTGAGGGGCGGTTGACTTGAAGTGTAAGCACCCTGGCGCGCGGATCGTTGGCCTTAGAAACTTGCGCATCGCCGGGCGTGAAATATGGCGGGGAGCTTTCAAAGTACCCTAACTATCACGGGCCTTGGTTTGGCATGCGGCAAATGGCACGGCATCATGCCATCATGGGGCATGAAATGGGTAACGCCGTGAATAGACGGAACATAGAGCGCTAATTGTTGAGCGTATTAGCGGAGCGGGTGTGCGGGTCCACCCGTCCAAGGGTTGCTAGCCCCGCGCGAGTGTGGCAGATTTTGAAACCCTAAAAACTTTAGCTGGCTGTACGAGGGGCTGGATGGCATCGGACGGCGGATTTGACGCGAAAACCGGTCGGTAGGCATAATTTGAGAGAAAAACTTGTACAAATGTTAGGGAAAGGGCTAGTCGGTACCCATTTATCGGTAGGCTGCCTCAGGCAGTGTGCCTAGGGTTATCGTACCGGCACTACACTGCTCGTAAAGGCGGCCCCCTAACAACGTAAACCACCGGGGGAGGGTACCGCCGGCCACAGCGCGATCAGATAGGTGTTGGAAACAAACGGAACAAGGACATGGGACATTAGAAAATCTGGCTCGGAGGCAGGAGAGCCAGCCGGACACCGTCTGCAGCCTAGTTATTTTCCCTTCTAAGCCCCCAAAGGTGGCGCACTGCGTCGGGAGGAGCTGCTAATACCTCCGGCGGGGTTGAGCACGGATCGAGACGGGACCGAAGACGACCTGAGCGAGGGGAGTTTTTCACCTGCCTTCCATGCCTAGCTCCGGCACGACCGGAGTCGCACATGAGCCGAGGTCAGGCAGGTTCTACTCGACTAGCTCAAGCTGAATAGCCTTGCTGATCAGCGACCCCGCAACGGTTGGATAGACCCCGCGTATCGTGGAGACTAGCGACATTTTGTATTTCATACTGTATCCAAAAAAAAAGACATATAGATCAAAAAAATTAGAAAAATAACTGGATACGGGTATGTTTTAGACGGTATCGTCACTGCCATTGGAGAGGTTGGGATTAGTGGTTCACGGTCTACCTCACGCTTCTTAGTCCAACATTGTTAGGCGTAGCACAGGGGGGGGGGGGGGGGGGGGGGGGGGCAGAGACAGCAGCCAGTTTTCACTGGTATTGTTGTAAACCATTTCATTTTATTGGAGGAAGGGCTTCCATTTACAACTTAGTTTGCTCGAATCGGACACCGTACGGCAAAGATAGGCTTTTTTAAGCCTCCCAAGCTGTGGGTTTCCGGCCCCTATCCCACCCACGTCAAGCATCTTAACGGCACATGCCATCACACCCACGTGCTCCCATGGTTGCGGACAACATGCTGGGATCATAAAAACCGCGTGTTGTGTCGCCGATTTCGGGAGTATTCACGAGCCAAAGTGTGGAAAATCCGAATTTCGGGGCGCCCGAATCAGGGTATGCCCCGAAATCGGGGTTGACCCGCAAACCCTAATACGTTAATTCGTAGCCGTGACGGGCCCATTTGTGCCCCGCTTCCCCCTTTACTTCACCGTCAACACAAGTTTCGGTCCGCCTTTTCAACGAGCTAACGTACAGTTAAACCCTAAAAACCCTACATGATAAACTCCCGCCCAACGCGAAAGGCCCTATTTCACTAGTAACGGACTTTATGGGAAGAGTGTGTTCTGTACATGAATAAAAAAATAGAAACCAACAAGTATCAGAGACAATTAAAAAAGTCCGCAAGCCCAGCAGGGGCCCACGGGGCAGGAAGGCATACAACAGCAACAACATTGCCCTCATGCAAAGCTGATGCAAGGAAATCATCAAAGATGGGATCCGAAAGTGTCATGAAGAACCACATGAACATGGCGTTGGATGAATTCGTCTAGGCGCACGTCACCCAAAACCCGGCGGCAAGGAATAAAACTAGACCGACGAACTAAATCCATCATGCGGATAACGTTATCGGAACGCAAAGAACAAGCTTCTAGTCAAAGTGTTAGATTAGGCGAGTCTGATGGACTAACATGGTTTAGTTAAAAAATGCATAAAAAACGGGGGGGTTATGCATGTCTAACTTTATGGTATGTAGTATTGAACGGTGTTCTGCGACCAAGTCGGCACCGCCAATCTATATTTTTTCAACCGAGGTTGCGCTGCACTCTAAAGTGAAGGGGGAGTTGCAGCGATAACAGGTTGCAGTTTGAAAACGGCATAGGGGCTGCAATAGGGTTGAAAATAGCCCCCGGTTGCATTCTCGAAGGCAATTGCAATTTCTATCTCAAACTTTGCATGTGTTGTGAACGACTAGTAATACTTGTGAACACGTTTGTTGGCCATATGGGCACACAATAGGGCCGTCTTGATACATGTTTTATGAACCCCGCCAAGGTTGGAAACAAGAGTAGAGCTTCGTCATGTTCAGTTGATAAAGTACCCATGAGATCTTACATTGGAGAAACACAATGATTGTAGTTGGATATCAACAGCTTGCAATCATTTGATATGATCATTGTACATTATCAACATTGCGCGTATGGGTCCGAAGTACAATAACGGGATATAAGATGAAAGATAATAAGCATGTGATTACTTACACAACATTATTTTATGCCAAACAAATAATATCTGCACCATGAATTCATCATGAAGTGAGGGTACGTGTACCGCAGTCTAAAACTGCAGCCCTGCTTGCAGCCCCCATATTGCATACTGCACACTGTACCGCAGTTGTTGCATTCTGCAGTGCCCCCTTGCAACGTGTAAAACGACAGTGCATCATGGAGTCCCCGAATCTCGACGGCAGCGCAACCCTTGTTTTAAGCGTGAAAATTTGCCTCCCCACGCCGAGACACTTTGTACGGGCATGTGGCGGGCATGTACCGGTCATGAGATGCTGTCAAGGCGCCGCCGCTGCCTCAAACCTTACGTACTATTGTACTAGTCCCAATTGCACATGCTAGGTCTCATCACTTCACCGATAGCATGCCGGCCTAGCTACCGAGCTGATCGGCGGCGCAGCGTCGTCTCCCCACCCGGTGTGTATGTTGATGTTTCATTATCATCATCGCCCTAATAAGCGCATCCTCTCACATGTTTTTAACTTCCAACCTTTCGTTTACTCCCTTGCAACTTCTATTTGACTATATCATCCACCGCCCTAAGTTTACATAAGCACCCCCTACACCACACATCTCTACCCAACAGACTCCATCCTTAACCCAAACATGTACCACTCCACGCTTATTCCTCTTTATTCTCCGCCCTACTCTTAGAACCTAAAAACCGTGAACCTCTCAACATACCACTTCTCACTTTTTGTCTCACCTCTCGCCATGTCCGACGAGAACCTCGAACCGCGCGACTTGACAAACGACCTACCGACAGCCCACTCTGGGTTTCTCCCTCCCCTAAGCGTCAGCCGCCCCAATAGGTGGCGAGCGCACCATGACGAAAGGGGCATATTCATGCCAACGGGAAAGCGCACTGCATCACGGGACGAATACCGCAATCACTTGTGCTATGGCACGTATCATGCTCCATTAATTCGGCACTCGAGTATTGACGCGATTCGACCGAAACCACCTTATTCCCCCTATGCGGAAATGGACACCTAGGGTATATTCGACGCGGCCGCGAAGACGCACGTGGCATGCACTTACGCACACAAGGAGCGACTCGCCTACATGCAATCGCTTCAAATCGAAGAAGCATCAAATCGCCTCGTCCAGGTATTTCGACACTCAATTTGGAGAGCGAAGGCACATGCATCACTGTAGTTCCAACATCAGATATGGGGGGAGGCAACCCAAACCTTGCCAACCCCAAACAACATCGACCCTTCAGCTAGAAGACCTATCGAAAGGGGGAGGGTCACGATATGACTAAGGCCGGCAAGAAGGGAGAGATACCCAATCCTCGCCCTTACCCGAAGGCCGAGGTCGAGCCATAGAGCATCGAGACGCAAGGTTGGCGGGGTGGGCTGCCGGGCAGATACACGCAAACTCTCCTCCGCCTTTGTACGACATCGCCCACGGTGCAGTTGGCGAGAGGTAAAGAAAACAATCGGCTCGAGCGGATATGTCCTCTAATCAATTCGGGAGGGAGCTTGGACCCCGTTTCGACACAACCGATCCGCCACATCCTTTAAGCAAGGCGTGCCCCTACTAGATACTACACCGGAGCATCTCGCGATTGTCGACGCAGAATTATAGAGATTATTCGTCGAGACATGAGGTTGGAAATAAACCTTCTACTACCCCCGCTTTATCTCGCGCCTATTTTTGTGTCCAAGCCGGCCACGAAGCAGTGGAGGCCCACTTACGACTTACGATGTGTAAACTATTACCACACTCAAAAACGACTCAAGATGGAAACGCTAGGGGGCGCACAATATATAATAAGGCAACTAAATGGACTGCATGTTCAGCTTCAACCTACAAGACGGGTTCGATGCTTAGGGAATCGCCCCGCACCGGAGTTCCGCGATTATTTCATTACGAGCGTTCGCGGTGTATCGGTGAGATGGAGCCTCTCAACACCTTTCCATCTTTGTCACCCGGCCGCTACGTTTGTCCGTCACCTTTGGCAGTCCGACTCAAAAGCGCCACCTGCGACATCTCAAATCAATCACTGCCTCAACCGTAAACCATAGCGCGGCGCAAAACTTTTGCCTTGCGTGAGCGGCTTCCTCTTCTTCGCTTCCTCCAAAGCGGGGACCCTCAACGTCCGCAATTGGCTAGATGGCCTACTCTACCGACTCAACTTCTTACACCATCGACAATGGGATTCTGGGAACCTACTTAGTTTGGTCACTCCCCGGATATCAATGTTGAATCAGCAACCGTTTTTCCGCGCCTGTGGAAAAACTCGCCAAGCTCATTACACACGCAAGACAATTGATCGGGCCGAGCGAAGCGTACCCTTGCATAAAGACAACCAAGCAGTGTGCCGCCGTTCAGTCGGCATAACGTCACGCTATTATGAACTCTATTTGACACGAGCAAAATCAACCTACGATCAGCGGCGAACGTTTGGGCCGAGCGACTTTGCAGGCATCTAGACAACCACGATTGGCAGCTCGACCCATGTCTATTCCCTTAACTCAGCTCTCTATTCGGACCCCGCAGCATCGACATGTTAGCGTCAGCTCTCAACAAACTGCAACCCCGCTACTATGAGTGGCCCAACCCAACTTCCGAGGCGCTTGATGATCAGTGGTCTACGGCGAACAACTAGTGCAATCCATCATGGCCGCTACTACCCAGCATGTTAGAGTTGGGAACGGATAGTTACACGGAGGTCGTGCTGGCCCCACAAGGGGGCCGGCTGTGGTGACTAGAGAAGTGGGGAAAAAGAGATGGCGACCGGCGAAGGCACCGGCACGGCCGGACGACCGCCACTAATAGGGAATACAGTACCGCTAATAGCATAACACTAAGTACTAGGATGCCAAATAGCTACCTTGTACATAAGCACTAGGCAACGGGATGCTAGTGCTAACACCCCCCCTCCAGGTAGCCGAGGTCTTGACGTCGTCCTAGCTTGCGTTGAGGAAGATGCCATCTCGGTCGAAGGTGTAGTGCTTTTAGCGGGTGTCTCAGGCCGGGTAGGTGTAGCGGCATGCGCTCACAAGAAAGTGCCGCTACCGGCGAGTTGCCGATATGAAGCGGTTTCAAATGTACTGCGCAATGCACTATTCTAACATGTAGCGGGAAGAACTGCGCACGGGCGAATTAGTCGACGCATGAGAGCGACCGGCGAGGAAGAAGCAAAGCCAACAGGGCTGTGAGGAGCGTGTAGACACGCAAAGGCATAGACGGGCGCTCGTGTTGACTCCCCCCTTTCGCCGTGGGAAAGTTAAGCTCCTCGCTAAGGAAGGTAAGCGTTGCGACTCGGGAAAAATCAATAACAATACTAATTAAAGTACGCACGGGCCGAGCTTTCGGGGGTCGGTCTTAAAAAACCAGGTCCGGTCGAGAGCATCGGTAGGCTGCAAGCTAGGTGAGACTAGAAGCTAGGTGGGCGAGCGTGGCGCTGGGCGCTTTACACACGTTCTTCTCCTTTGTACGTGGGCGATGGTGGGTTAGTCGCGGACAACTAGCCCGAAGGCGAAGCGTGGTGTCAGTCGGACGACGAATTACTAGCGTGGCGCCGAGCGCTTTACACACGCTCTACTCTTATTTACGTGGGAGTAGGTAGGACTAGCGTGGTGCCGAGCGCTTTACACACGCTCTTCTCTAGTGTAGCTTGGTGGAGGGCCCATAAGCTGTTAGAGTTGGGAACGGATAGTTACACGGAGGTCGTGTTGGCCCCACAAGGGGGCCGGCTGTGGTGACTAGAGAAGTAGGAAGAGAGAGATGGCGGCCGGCGAAGGCACCGGCACGGCCGGCCGACCGCCACTATTAGGGAATAGAGTACCGCTAATAGAATAACACTAAGTACTAGGATGACAAATAGCTACCTTGTACATAAGCACTAGGCAACGGGATGCTAGTGCTAACACAGCCCCGTACATAAAGTGCGTTAGAGGGGAGCACCGGCTACATAATTGAAATTGAAATTGAAATTGTTTACAACATGTCCCGGCAAACTGGACCGGCTGCTATCTCACGGGTCACTCTACTTCGCCATACATGACTTATTAGCAAGTTGGGCCCGGGTCTCTCCGACCAAATACATTTCTTATCGATACACCTATCTATAATGTGTGTCGACGTTCCTCGGGAGCTATATAACCGTAAGCAACCGCAGTAATTGCCAGAGTCCCCCCACCTTAGCAGTAATAATTTTGTAATCAAGAAAAACAGATCTAAAAATAAATCTACTTGTCGAGAAATGCAAAACTAAACTGCTGCTCGACCTTCACGATGCACGGCCCGCTCCCACCGAACCGGGGTGTCGACCGGCCTAGGCCGGTCGGCGTTCGGGAGGGACGACGGGCCACCCTAATCTAGCTCCCGCGTGACTTCGGTCTTGCCGAAGGTAGGAGGGGAAAGGCTGGCAAAAAACCCCTCCTCGCGCGGTCGCTCGTCCATCCCGCCGCGCCATCCCGTAAACCACGCCCCAAGGTCTTGCCGCGTCCACCGACGCGGCGGCCCTCCGTGTCGAGGTCCCCCATCACCTCGAGGACATGTGGGGGGGACCGAGACACATAGACATAGAAAAAACTAGCGCTCCTGCCTCCGCGCCTGAATTTTCCCCGCTCATTTCCCCGATTTTTTCTCTGTCTAGTACCCGGGTACCTGTCGGTTTGCCGGCCTGTGGCCGTACCCTCCCCCCTCCGATCTCGCGTCCACCGAGCAGCCTTTTCTTCAGCGGGGGCCTCCGCGCTCACCCGGGCCCACGCTCAAGGAGTCCTAGGATTATGAAGGTCTGTCGGGGTAGTGGGTGTCGAAGAGGGAGGGGGGGGGGGGCATTTCACCGTAGCCGGATCCCGCGGGCCGCGGGCGCCCGGAATTAAACAAAACCCTCCGTGCCGGGTTTTCCGGCGGCGCCGACCCAAAGGGTCGTCGCCGCCAGATCGTGTCGCTCCTCCCGTCGCGACCGTCCTCCTTGCCGTCCCAGCTAACTCCTCCCCCCGGGAGATGACGCTGGACGACGTAGCGGCTCGCTAGCGAGCGCCCTACCCTGGTGCTGCTCCCAACTAGCTCGACGCCGGGTACGGACATTGTTTTTTTTAGTATCCGAAAAAAACCCTCCGTACATGGCTTTCCGGGCGGCGGCTGATCCTGAGGATCGCCGCCGCCTCATATAGCCGCTCCTCCGTCTGCGACTTAAGGCTAGGGATCAACCATCGATGCATCGTCGACAGTATCATCATCATCAAGTGATAGTGCCATCGATGTGACAGGTTGCAACATCGACATCGACACGATGGCAATATTGCTAGTATCAATGCCATCAATTGTCAAAGCAATTGGAAAATGTTGATTATTTAAGCCCGATGTATCGATATATCGTCCCAAATATTGATACATCGGCGATGATATCGGCTTAAATTGCCATCGATGTCAGCATCCAAAACTATCAACACTATCAACATCGACAATCCAAGATATCAATACCATCAACATCGACGTTTCAAAATATCAATACCATCAACATCGACAAATTCACTTGATCCCTAGCCTTACTGCGACTAGCCACCGGCATGTGCCATGTCTTACCTCACCCCTCGGCAGGGTTCGACTCGCACATGGTTGGTCGACGGCTAGCGAGCGCCCTTTCTTGGCGCTACTTCCCGGCTGGCCACCACCAGCTCCAACACCCGCCTCCCACAGCTGATCCGGCCGTACCCTCCTCGCCATCAAACGCTGCCGTAGTGCAGGCCCCACCCCTCGAAGTAAGGCTGTATTTAGGAGTATATGTACGCGAAAGAACATATCGGACGGCCCGAGCGGGAGATCTTGGCGTCGGTATTGCACAGAAATTATTTTTTCAAAAGCCCTATGTACATGGCTTTCCCGACAGCTGCAGATCCCGCGGATCGAGCTGTCGGCCCTCTTAGCCCCCCACCGTGCCAGGCCTGGCACGGCTACGGGGTTTCCAGCGCCCACCACTGGGAGGTGAGGGGATGCCGACGGGCTTGCGAGCGCACCCCCCTCCGGGGCCGCCGCCGTTGCGCCGCCGGCGGGCGCCCCGGCTACATATATATGGTCATCGCCGAACAATGGTTGGGAAAGGTATGGTATTGGGTCCTTTAGGATGTAATAGGAAAAGAACTCGTCGTCTCCCCAAGGGACGTCGTATTCCATTTAGGTCGGCGGGCTATGCAAGGATGGAGCGCACGGCATATTGTTGTAAGTAATACCTTCTAGTTATTAGTTTCAAATAGCTACTGTAAGCTATTCTAGATATGATTAGTACATGTCTAGATCGGACATACCGATAACCTGTTTGATTCGGCACACAGCTGTCGCTAGGCTACAGCTCTGTCACTTCTATTGTTACGACACCACGCCTCGGGCTGGTTGTCTCTGTGACTGTCCTATTTGCGTGAATGTAAATGTAACTACGTATGCGTTAGTTACCTTCCATACTAATCGTGTTTTCATGGTTCAACAGGTTATGGGCCCCCGCCTCACGTCATTCACGCGCGGCAACCTGGTTCGGCGAGTTGCGATCGCCACATCTCCCGCAGGAGGCAAATTTACATAGCTTATAGTACTTTCACCTTGTAGTCGGCGGTATCGCCAGTATAAACTACGTTTAAAACCACCACACCACCCCACCTATGTCAGTTGCCTGACAGCCGAGGACGCCCGACAGCCACCAACACCGATGCACTCGTCGTGTGTGGAGATGGTGCATACATGTCCAAGCTAGAGACGTAGGAGGGGGGGCCGCACTGGTGGGTGAATACGCATATACAAGGTGCACGACAACCATAGATGATATATAGCATTCTACGTAGTATTCGCGCGAGCCATCAGCGCTCCCGACACATGTTGTGGTCGTGACTGCAACTCGTGCCCCACACTAGGTGGAGGACGCTGAAAAGGTACTTTGAGAGGCCCCGGGGCATCATGCCGAGGGCCCGCAAGGCAACATGCCGTCTCTTTGAAACCGTTGTTAGGCACGAGCGCGGCTAGTGGTTCTTACCATTGCGTGTCGCTACATACTGGCCGCCGCCACCGCTCGCGATGGCACCGAATCATCTCCCAGCAGGACCCAGTGCTGACACCTTTGACAACGGAGATGACCTCTCCTCCCGTTAGAGCACTCGGGACTCCCCACCCCCTCCGGATGCTCTCTCGCTCGTTCTTGAGCATATTGAAGGTTGGAGCGTAGAAAGGATAGTTATAGTGCTTTGAGCTCCATTCTTATATGCGCTAGAACCACACATACTAAAATAAATAATATTGCGGTTATCTCCAAAAACGCTTCTTGGACCGTTAGATCTATTATCCAACGGTCACAATTCAATCTAGCGTCAAATAGCTACTATATCGCTTTTAATACCGATTTCTTCAGTACAGTGATGTAGCGACATACAACTGCTCTCGACACTCCCTCTCGCTACTCACTACCACTTCCCATGATTGCTTTGGTGAGTTGCCCATGCTTGTCCGCAGCGAGAGGCTTGGTTAGTGCATCCGCGAGCATCACCATTGTCGGACAATACTTCACCACAATCTCGCCGCTCTCCTGCTTCTCACGACAAAAGTGCATCTTCACGTCGATGTGCTTGCTGCGCCCCGTCGTCATGGTGTTTTTGCAGAGGGCGATGCAGCTCTGGTTGTCCTCGTGCAAAACAGTCCCGGAGGCCTAAGGTTGTCCCATCTGCTCCAAGAGTTGCCTCAGAAATAGGGCCTCATGTGTTGCTGCTGTGAGCGCCATGTACTCCGCCTCCGCAGTGGACAATGCCACCGTTTGTTGGCGTTGGCTCTTCCAGCTGATTACCGCACCGTTGAGCATGAACACAAAACCAGTTCGAGAGCGTCGGCCATCAGAATCGCCTGCGTAGTCTTCATCGGCATAGCCCTCCAAGGCTACCGACACTCGCCCACCACCGTACACCAGTTTGCGATCCGATGTCCCTTTCAGGTATCGCAGCACCCTCTTGCCCTGCTCCCAGTGCACCATTGACGCTTTCGCCATGTGTCGGCCTAGGTAGCTGACTGCCATGGTGATGTCTGGCCTGGTGCTCACCGAGGCATATAGCAAACTGCCAATCAAACTCTGGTATGGTAGTGACGCAGCTGAGCCACTGTCGTCTGTGCGCTCTGCCATAGAGCCAAGTGCCATTGGTGTGCTCACGGGCTTAGCGTCCAACATGTTGAACCTCTCCAGCATGTCTAAGATGTATTGACGCTGACCAAACTTAACCACTCGCGCAGCACGATCACGCTCCACCGTCATTCCCAGAAGCCATGCAACTGGTCCCAAGTCATGCACACTGAACCTTTGACCAAATGCCCGCTTAAAGCTGGCGATGAAGGTTCCACCAGGACCGGCCAAGATGCAGTCGTCAACGTACAAGGCCAAGATGTAGAGACGCGTGCCGCTGCCATGGACGAAGATGCAGGGGTCTACCTTGGACTGGCGGAAACCGTACTCCACGAGCCAAGTGGTGATGGTCTTGTTCCAGTAGCGTGGGGCTTGCTTCAAGCCATACAGTGCTCTCATAAGCAGACAGACTTGCTCTTGGCCGTTCTCATCCGTCGGCCTCCTGTAACCCTCAGGCTGTCGCATGTAGATGGTCTCAGAGAGGTCAGCCTCCAGAAAGGTTGTATTGACATCGAGTTGTTCTATCTCCCAGTCATAGTGTGCAGCGAGAGCTATAATGACCCGGAGCGCAGCAGCTTTTACAGTCGGAGCAAAAGTCTCGTCGTAGTCAACGCCATGCTCTTGGGTGAAGCCCCGCGCCACAAGCATGGCCTTGTATCTAGCAATGATGCCATCAGGGTTGCGTTTGAGCTTGAACACCCACTTAGAGTCCACCAACTTACGACCCGCAGGTCGAGGAACCAGCTTCCAGGTCTTTCGAGTCATCAATGACTCATACTCGCTGTCAATAGCCGCTTGCCAGTGCTTGGCGTCCGGACTGCGCAAAGCTTGCTCATATGATGTTGGCTCGAGAGGCTGGTGAGGCTTTGCCATGTTGGCGGCAACATCATCACCACGATTGTTGGCCATCCACCACTGCCCCGGAGGTCGAGAGTGCCGGGTGCTACGCCTCGGAGCAACGCCATCGCCAGGAACAAGCTCCCCCGGCTCCTGACTCCCGCTCTCTTGGTCACTAGGCACAGTATCATGCTCCCCATGCTCTTGACTCCCGCTCTCTGTGTCGTCTGGCTCAACAACGTCTTCGTCTGTATCCACGTGCTCCCCCGAATTCTGAAACCCAGAAGAAGTAATGAACGACGAGAGTTCGTCATCATCCGGCGCTGGCTTCGAGACAGCCGACGACTCCTCCCCCATGCTGACGGACCTAGTGAATTTCGACTCATCAAATACCACGTTCCGACTGCGCTCCACACGACGTGTGCGAGGGACTTAGACCTCGTTTTATATAAATCCGTAGCCGTTCCCGCAGATAGTCGTACAAATACTACAGGTGTAGTAAATCTGTACATTTAGGTCCTTCTGCAGCCGAAAACGAGGTACTCGAAAGGTGCGTTTCATATATTTCCGCAGCCGCAGATACATATAGGTGTTGCAACCGCTACAAATACAGATTACACAAGCATCGCTGCCTCCCATGAGGCCATGACGCCGCCATGCCCGCGCACTCCAAGCTTCTTTGCGCTAGCCATCGCGGTACCGGGTAGGCGGGTATGCTGCAGGTGAAACTTTTTGGAGCGATGGCCGCGCAAAACCATGCGATATCCTTGTCGGCGTGCCAGATGAGCCAGCTTTGACCAACCTCCTCACCGCCGCCTTCCTCACCCTCCTCGCACACACTGTCCGCGCCTTCCTTTTATGCACCACGCTCCGTGCACTTTTTGGGTTGTATGTCGCGCTTCGTGAGACCTTCCACCACCGCTCTCGTCTTCCGCGTGGTCGTGCTCGGACTCCCGATCCTTCACCGGTACCCGCAAACGTCGACTTACTTAGTCTCTTGCTTGCTCTTGACTATTGATGGCGCGGGTGAGGATATTCTGGCGAGCGCTCGCACTTGTTTGAAGTTCGAAGGGTGTCATTGACCGAACTGCCCCGCTGTTGTGTTGCGCCCCGCTGTTGCGATGCGGGCAGGGAACTGCTGCATGGAGCGCGCACCGATACCGAATACTATCGTAAAGTACTTATAAAATGTGCGGATCGTTCGTCCTATATGTGCAGCCGCTTCGAAGCTTCGAAGCGGCTGCACATTTTTCGATATCTGCGGGCGCCCGAGGCGTCCGCACAATCAAATCCGCAGAACTTTTCGATCTGCGGGTACAGATTTATATGAAACACGTGTGTTAAGATGTGCGGATCCGTGGATGTCGCGATTAAATAATTCGTACACGGTACCCAGTACAAAATTCTGCAGCTGCGGATTTATATGAAACGCAGCCTTATACACCAACCACACTGGGGAGTCCGGCGCATAGCCCACGAAGATGCCCTTCCACGCCCGGTCATCAAGTTTTCGACGGCGGGACTTGTCAACATGGACATACGCCGGGCAGCCGAAGACGCGGAGGTGGCTTAGGTCAACAGAACGACCAGTGACCAGCTCGAAGGGCACTCCACCAGCAGCCTCACAGAAAACAAGATTGCGGACGTACACCGCAGCGTTCATGGCTAGACTCCAAAAAGAACGATCAAGGCCCGCTGTGTGAAGCATGGACTTGGCAGCCGGCACCAAAGTCCCCCACTGTCGCTCCATGCGACCGTGTTGCCAGTGCGAGTACGGAGCAGAAAAGTCGTGCGACACGCCGTGGTCATCAAGCACAGCCATAAATCCGCGACCCATGAAGACGGAGTCGTTGTCAAGGCGCACGTGCTCAATCTTGTGACCCAAAGCCCGGACAGTAGCCAGAAACCGATGAAACGACTGCGGAGCCTCATCCTTGGTTCTTAGCACGTTATGCAGGACGAAGCGAGACTTGAAGTCCGTAACGGCGAGGCTGTAGTAGCAGCCACCCAAAGAAGCCACGCCCATAGGACCGCAGAAGTCTACCGCAGAAGTCCCGACCTTCTAAAAGACACGGTCAGGGTCCGCACACGGCGCACGCGAGATACGCGCCACACGAGACTTGCACAAGGCGCAGGTCTCACAGAAGCAAAGGCGGTCCGACTTATTGACCTGCACACCGGAGGTACCCAATTGCACAAATCGATCCATACACGACTCCCCCAAATGACCAAGACGCAGATGCCACAGAAATTTGGAGGGTCGCGCCATCGCCGGCGAGGCATAGACAGACGGAACAACCGAAGTATGGAGCCAAACAAGACCATGGTGTGACGAGTACAGTCCTGCAACAGTACATTGCAGGACATTGTACAGGTACTCGTTACGAATTCCAATTCGTGCTTTTCCACAGGACGGACGTATACTCGTGGGTACGTCGCTACTGCAATATTGTAATGGTGCTGATGCTACAGTACGACCAGTACCTCCCGGTACGTACAGATATGCATAATTAATCTAACTAGCCAGATGACGCACCAGAACGAGCTCTCCAATGCAGAAGGAGCCGCGTCGTGAAACCCAATGCTAGGCAGGCCGCGTCTCGAGGCAGATGACGACGGTTGAACAACACTAACGCCTGACACGTAAGCATAGCTTGCAGGCGTAACTAGTCTGGGCTGAAACCTATTTAAGCCCAGTGCAGTAGAGGGAGGTGACAGAACCTTTTAACAATTCCTTTGTTCATTTACAATATCTACTGCCCAAGTACAGCAGTGAAACATCTTTCATCAATTGCCTCTCGACAACATCATTCTGCAATCTTACGACACAGAGCTAGACAGACTAGAACAGATTTGTGCTAGCGTTTAGCTTTCAGAGGCTAACCGCCACACTGGTTTCGGAGCTCATTGGTCGACGCACGCTTTCGTTCGCTTATTGAACTGCTCGACGTTGTTTGATTGAGTTGAGATGGCTTCTCTTGGACCTGGTCATTACGTGGTGTTGGTAATTCACGTTGGAGGAACTAAACGGTCGGATTTGAAGTTGGTGTTTCAGCGTGAGCCTCGTACTGGTAGAACTTGGTTCCCTGCTGGCTCTGTCTTACCCAATGAAGAGCCTGTCGACGCTGCTATTCGCGAATTACACGAGGAGACCGGTCTTGTTTTGACACCGGATGATTTGACGCTGTTGAGTGGTGAACCTGTGAACGTTACGCTACCTCAAGGACGACAGCTTGTTTACGTGTACTCTGCGTCTATTCCTGTCCTGTTTGCTACGAGCAACTTACGTACACCTGCTCAGGTCGAGCAGGTTGTTTTGGAACAGTCGACAGTTAATCCGGATGGCACTTACGTCGTCCCGGAAATCATCAACACTGACGGTCTAACACTTACGCCTGCACAGACTGGGTTACTTCGTGCTGAGAAGCACAAGAGTGATTTACTTCACTTTGGTTACGTGACTCAGTGGGAATCTTTCTATCGAGCAATGACACAACATGTTCCAGTCATGCATGAAGACACGTCTATCCCGAGACAGCTCCACATGTACCCCCGGTTTACAACGGTCGACTCTGGTTCTGTCTGGCTGCTGATTGTTGGACACATTAACCGACTGACTGGAGTGGGACCTACAGACTTACGAGTGGGAAAGCCGATGCCTACCCACAACTTGGCAGGACTATCAGTGACTCTTACGGAGACTCAGCGTAAGGCTGCCATTACTTCACCGTACCAGAATGGTCAAGACCCACCTGTACTGGAGGATTGGCTCGAAGCTCAGCCTCAGCGTTTTGTAATGCTTGGGATTGCAGCTGACTCGTACGATGCAGTGTTCTGGGTTACTTCACAGTTTTCTGGACTCCTTGGTGGATGGTGGTTGAGCCGGAAAAATCGACCTCCAATTCCATCTACGTACAACGAGCTTGTTGCGGAGATACGCAAGTCTACATTTCTTCCGAACATTCAGGATGACGCAATTAAAGCTTTGCTAAGTTTTACACAGAGCAACACGATGAGTTACGCGCTTTTTACTAAGAAGTACAACGACTACTTACGCCGTTCTCGTCAAGACCTGACAGCGGAGGTACAGTGTGTACGCTTCATTACTGGTCTTGCAAACGTGGACCTCCAGAGACTAGCTAGATCACACCGAGCGCAACTAAGTTACCAGATTACGCTCGCGGAGCTACAAAACTTTCTGAATGACGTCGTAACAGACTCGCCGGAATTAGGCATTGCAAGGTCTGCTGCTGGACCATCTACCCAATCCTCTCGCAAGCGCAACCTTGAAGACCCTTTTGAGGAAGCCTCTAACGTCTGGAAACGTAACAAGGGTGGCCGAGGACGAGGCCGCGGACGTGGACGTGGAGGTGGTAACAATGGTGGTCGTGGTGGCAACAATGGTGGACGTGGTCAATCATCCGGTCGCGAAGATTTTAATTCAATCGCAAATGCAATGACAGCTGAGGAGCGTAAGCGACACATGGACGAAGGACTTTGCTTCAAGTGCCACAAGAAGGGACACCGTTTGTTCCAATGCCCGGAGTTCAAAGGCAAGGCACCAATGCAACCTAAGAAGCAATGATGGTGGCAAGGCTGTTCTACAAATGAACTGGAGCAGCCGGCTACATCTACTGTTCATTCTGAGACACTGCTAGCGACAGAGGTCGTCGATAAACTTTCGGCATCTCCATCGACTACAGTTGCGACACCTGTAACGCAAGTAGCAGGTCGTCGTCGTCAGACTAAGCAGAGACAGAGTCGTAAACCTGTAACCAGACGTTCAGTTGATTGGAAACTGGTTGACTCAGTCTTTGACCCTCTGCATGCACGATTCAACTTCACGTTGGAAGGATGTGCTGATGATGAAGGTCTTAACTCGCACGGTGACTTACCTCACTGTTCGCCGAGTGACTCGATTCTAGACAGAGACTTGACAGGAGAGAGGGTGTTCATCAACCCACCCTGGGAGTTAGCTGAGCAGATTGCGCAGCATTTTGAGGATTGTCGTCGAACATCTCCGACATCTACGATGGCTGTATTTGTACTACCGAAGTGGGCGAAATTTACTCAGGTGACTAAGCACTGGAAACTCTATCAAGAATTCCCAGCAAGGACACAGCTTTTTACACGTCAGTCACTGGAGAATCCAGCGCAACAGGAGGTGGTTGCTCCAGCCCCTTGGCATGTACAGCTGTGGTTAGTCGACGCAGACTGTGCGTTTAACGACTCACCAGAACCTACAGCACCTGCTCAACCCGACTCGGTACCTGTACCAACAGACGACTCGGAACAGTCCATCGCTACGCTGCGACAATTTTCTTCGACAGCTACAGCCCTACTGACTGACCTCACGGAAGCTCGCCCGTTAATTCGAACTGAGCTGACTGTGAAAACTCCTGATGGCGGACACCACATTTCTGGATTAGTGGACTGTGCTGCGACACTTGATTTTGTGTCAGAGGACTTTGTACGACGCTTTGCTTTACAGACTCGGAAGTCTGCCAGTAAAACCCCAGTTCGACTCGCTAATGGACAACGAGTGACTTCTACGACAGTCTGCGACGTCACTTTTGAGCTGGCTCGACACGAGTTTCACCGGACTTTTTATGTCTTACGTGATTTACGCACAGCTGATTTAATCCTGGGTTTACCATGGCTTGATGACGTTAGCTCAATTTTTACACTAATGGACGGCACAGCTGTGGAGACTACACTCGAGGAACGACGCCCTGAGTGTCTACTTCTGTCATCTACGAAAGTTCAGAAGCTCATGCGCAAGACGCGCCGCAGCAGAGGACGTCATGCTGATTTTTACGTCATTGAACTTACGTCAGTCGCTGAACAAACGACAGACTTTCACACTGGAGAGGAACTCACAGCAGAACAACGTGATAACTTCCGGTCTTTACTCTTTGATGACTTCCCGGAGTTACTGCGACCTGTCGACTCTCCACCTGTAAGCCGACAGTGGGATCATCCCATTGAAACAATTGGCCCGATGCGACGTCAACGTCTGAACAGATTGTCACCCGCAGAGCGCGCTGAGCTTAATCGACAGCTTAAAGACGCAGTGGAAGCTGGGTTGATACGCCCCAGTTACAGTGAATTCGGCTCGCCAATTCTTTTTGTGCGAAAAGCTGATGGCTCGCTACGTCTTTGCATTGACTACCGCGGTCTTAACGAGGTTACGCGTAAAGATGCTTACCCGCTACCGCGTGTGGACGACACACTGGACGAACTTAAGGACGCGAACTTTTACACACACCTCGACCTCGCTTCTGGATTCTGGCAAGTTCGAGTGCGTGATCAGGACGTTCACAAGACGGCTTTTCAGACCCCTGATGGTTTAATGGAATGGGTCGCCATGCCGTTTGGTCTGTGTAATGCACCAGCTACATTTCAGAGGATGATGAACGACATACTTCGCGACTTTTTACACAAGTTCGTGACAGTCTACCTGGATGACGTCTGTATTTACAGTCGAACTCTAGAAGAGCACCTGGAGCACCTGCGTCTAGTGCTACAGCGATTCAAGGAGGAAGGGCTGAAATTGCGCCTTAAGAAATGCTTCTTCGGATTGCAAGAAATGGAGTATTTGGGCTACACTGTGTCAGCCGGAAAAATTTCGGTTTCCACAAAGAAAGTCGAGGCCGTTGCAGACTGGCCAGTGCCCAAGACGCAAAAGGAGGTTCGCAGTTTCGTACAGTTCTGCAACTTCTATGCGAGATTCATACACCATTTTAGCGACCTTACGGCTCCATTGACGGACTTACTGCGGAAGTCCCAGCCACAAAAGGTTACGCTGACGCCTGCCTGTTTGGAAGCCTTCGAGACTCTCAAGTTACGGCTCATTTCCGCGCCATGCCTGATCCTTCCGGAGGTCGGCTCGGACGCGACGTTCACCGTAGCTACAGATGCTTCAACAGTGGGGATTGCAGCAGTCCTGTTGCAAGACCAAGGAGGCGGTCTTCAACCAGTCTCTTACTGGGCGCGTAAGCTGAATCCAGCTGAGCGTGGTAACACTTACTCTGCGTACGACTTAGAAGCTTTGGCCGTATGCGAAGCTGTCAAGCATTGGAGGTGCTATCTTGAAGGCTGTTCTAAGTTCCTTGTCGTAACAGACCACGACACACTGCGGCACCTGCTCAGGCAACCAAACAACAGGCTGAACAAGCGGCAAGCAAGATACCTGCGGGATTTGCAACCGTTTGTGGGCTCGATGACACTTGCATATCGCAAGGGAGCTCTGAACGAAGCTGACCCGTTAAGCCGGCGACCAGACTTCGTACCTCAGGCCACAGTACCCTTATTTTGGGATGGCGAGGTTCCGTCAGATCGAGAATTACGACGGAAGTCCCAGCTGCTGTTTGAAGACGCACAGTTAAATTCACTGACTGTTGACGCGTTGCAGCTGAGCCCTGAGTTCGCTGATCTCATTCGCGAGGGGTTCTCACGAGATTCGTTTTATGGGGACGATGGTGAGTGGACAAGAGACAGCCGGATAGAAGCCAGAGACGGGTACTTTTGGCGTCTCAATCGCCTCTGTATTCCACAGAACTCTGAGCTCCGACTGAGATTGATCGCAGAGCTGCACGAAAGTTCGTCAGCCGGTCACAGAGGAGTTGCTAGCACTCTTGCTAAAGCACTCGACAGATTCTGGTGGAAACGAATCCGCCAAGATGTGAAAGATTTTTGTGAACGCTGCGTCGTGTGCCGACGAGCGAAGATTCGACCTCAGATGGCCGCGACTCTTTACCCGCTACCTGTTCCACCCAGACCGTGGCACACAGTTGGTCTTGACTACCTGACACACTTGCCTGAGAGCAACGGCTTTAACAGTGTGCTGATTGTAGTAGACCATCTAACTCGAATGGCCCATTTTCTGCCATGCACAGAGTCGATTACTGCCGAAGAAACTGCAACTTTGTTTTTACAGGGAGTCTACCGTTTACATGGACTGCCCCGTGTGCTGATCAGTGACCGCGACCCGAAATTTGTCAGCGCCTTCTGGCAGACATTGTGGAGACGCCTTGGAACGCGACTAAACATGTCTACCAGCCGACACCCGGAAACAGACGGCCTAACAGAACGCGTGAACAGCACGTTTCAGCAGCTTCTTCGTTGCTTCTGTTGCTATGATGGCTCTGACTGGTCGACATTTTTACTGCAAGTGGAGTTTGCGTACAACGCTTCGCGTGCACTTGGAATTGAACACACGCCGTTCGAAGCTAACTTTGGTTTTTCTCCTGAGGAGCCTCCTGACCTGCTCTTCAGCATGCGACCATCGATTCCTTTTTCGCAAGACGCAACAGAACGGTTGAGATTGTTACAGGAAGTACACAGCTTGGTACGCTCAGTGTTACAACTACACAAGAACGAGATGCAAGCGCACACAGAACCATCTACAGCGCCACACTTCGCTAAGGGAGACAAGGTTTCAGTCGTCACAGCAAATCTTTTTCTGCGAGGACAGCCGAACAGGAAACTCAGAGACAGACAGCTTGGCCCTTTTTCAGTGGAGGAGCAGATTGGGAAACACAGTTACAGATTAAAACTTCCAGCGACAGTACGCTTACATCCTGTGTTCCACGTTAACAACTTAAGACCCTGCTCTACCGCTCTGCTACGGCCAGCTGTCCCGGTGACTGTCCCTGAAGGAGACGACGAGGAGTTTGACATCTCACACATCTCTGCTGTGTGCATCAAGTCGCTACCTGGGCGACGAGGCAAATATTTGCTCTTCATGACGCATTTCAGTGATAACGACATTCCACCTGTCTGGCACCGATTGAACGAGGTGCATCGAACAGTTGCGTTACAAGAATTCTTGGAGACGCCCCAATGGCGCAAGTTCGCCAAGACTCAGGCGTACATTGATTTTATGCACGCTCATCCAGCGCGCATTCCTGAGTCCCAGTAATTGCTTCAGTAAAGGAGCCAAGAACCACGGAGGTCTGCCTCGCGGCGACCTCATTGATCTGTCAAGAGGGGGAGGGTACGAGTGTGACGAGTACAGTCCTGCAACAGTACATTGCAGGACATTGTACAGGTACTCGTTACGAATTCCAATTCGTGCTTTTCCACAGGACGGACGTATACTCGTGGGTACGTCGCTACTGCAATATTGTAATGGTGCTGATGCTACAGTACGACCAGTACCTCCCGGTACGTACAGATATGCATAATTAATCTAACTAGCCAGATGACGCACCAGAACGAGCTCTCCAATGCAGAAGGAGCCGCGTCGTGAAACCCAATGCTAGGCAGGCCGCGTCTCGAGGCAGATGACGACGGTTGAACAGCACTAACGCCTGACACGTAAGCATAGCTTGCAGGCGTAACTAGTCTGGGCTGAAACCTATTTAAGCCCAGTGCAGTAGAGGGAGGTGACAGAACCTTTTAACAATTCCTTTGTTCATTTACAATATCTACTGCCCAAGTACAGCAGTGAAACATCTTTCATCAATTGCCTCTCGACAACATCATTCTGCAATCTTACGACACAGAGCTAGACAGACTAGAACAGATTTGTGCTAGCGTTTAGCTTTCAGAGGCTAACCGCCACAATGGGCACGGTGAAGGGGAATAGTGACACCACCACCATGCTGCGCACGGGCGCAAAGTACGTCGCACGGGTCCTCGAAGACAGTGCGATGCCCACGCTGCCGCGCTTGGGAGACACTAAACAGACGCTGATGGCTGGACGATGCTCGAGCCGCCAGATCCGGTACATAGAAGACATCGTGCAGCGTGATCGGGACAGCGTCTCTGTCCTTGGAGCGCAGCGTGACACGGACGCTCCCCACACCTTTGGCATAGGCACTGATACCTTTCACCCAAACCGGAGAAATCGGGCGATAGGCCTGGAAATCTCTCAAGACGCTGGTCATGTGATGGCTAGCGCCGCTGTCAACGAGCCACAGCCAAGGCTCCACATCGTGCAGGTACGGAGGCACCTTGACAATGGCCGCCAGAAAGCCATCACTATCAGGAATCGAGGTCGACATGCTAGCGGGGAAAGCAACATACCCGCCGAACGGTGTTGCATCGACAGTGTTCACCCGGGGTGGCCGTTTCACCCGACAGTCCTGACGCCGGTGGCCGCGTTGACCGCACGTAAAGCAAGTACCCCTGAAAGTTGGACGCCCTCCATTGCCTTTGTTACTACTCGCTCCGCTCTCTCCGTGGACACCCTTCAGGGACGCCACCTCTCGCTGCAAGTCTTGCAGCATTGTCCGCACGTTGTCATCATCAGACACTGCATGGAAAGCAGTCTTTCCGGGCTCCGACTCCTGCGCCTCCGCCAAGCGACGTTCGATGCCCACCCCAGTGGTAGCGAGAAGATTCTCAACGAAGTCCAGTGTCAAACTCGAGTCGCGCTCATTCAGAGCATCTGTCATGGTAGAATACTCAGGCCGAAGGCCCCTGACGACATTCATGACGATACGCCGATCCGGGACCACCTCGTCGACTCGAGCAAGCTGCGCCTGAACGTCGAGAAGACGAGTGAAGAAGTCCACACAAGTTTCCTCTTGACGTTGCTTCTCGTCCAGAGCATTCAATAGATCCCCGCGCCGGTAAATGCCGTCGTGCTCGAATCGACGCAGCAAAGCTTGTCAAGCATGAAAGCCAGCTGCCTTGCTCTTCCGATCGACCTTCCGGATGATGTGCAACGTAGTCTCGGGTAAAGCTAACACCAACAAGCTGTAGAGCTTCTTCTGCTGAGCAGCATCGTCCTCGCCTTCGGAATCCAGAGCAGCGTCACAGCCCACCGCATCCACGAATGCTGTGAACCGGGTTCGGAACAAGGGAAAGTCCGCGGCTTTGCCGGAAAAAACAGGGACCTTCACACTCTCAGCCATGGAGCGAGACGCCAACACAAAACTAACTGGGGGTCAAAAGATCAACAGAAATAATAAATTTTCGTCCCACCAACCTCACTGGAGTCAACCTCCCCAACACAAGGGAACAGACGGCACAATAGAAGCCGGCTCGAGCTTGGCGCGTGCGTCGAAAGGAGATGAACAAGGTTCCGTTACAGCAAGATCAAGTGAAGACGACCCAATTCCCCCGAAACATGTATCAAGTAACAAGAAGAACAGTCTCCACGAGCTCGACAAGTCTCCGACAACATACGAATAAGGTTCCGACACGTCCCGACCACACGCAGGTTTGCCAAGCACCACAACGCAGGTAACGGGTAACACGGCAACACTCGCCACGCGTTCAACAGGGACGTCGACAGCTGATACAACACGTTCCGACACGTCTCGACGAAGCGTAAGTGGTCTAGGCAACCACCACGCAAGTAACATGCAACGCGGTAACTGTCGCCAAGAGCTCGACAGGTTGGTCGACAACGAATAATCAGGTCCCGATACGTCGCAAACAAGCTCACGCAGTCCAACGACGGCCACGAAAATAACAGGGGATATGGAACAGTCCCCACAACTTGATAGGCTCGTCGACAGCGGGAAAAAATCAGAGTCCGACACGCCGCGAACGAGGTCAGGCGATCCAAAACACCACCACGAAGCACAACAGGCGACACGGAAAAATCCCAGCAATCTTGTCAAGTACGTCGACAGCAAGTCGACCCAGTGGTTACGCTAGCGACATGATAGACGAAATTATACAGTCCACACGCTCGTTCACACTTCCGCAGACCAACGGTATCACCAACGATATCAGGCAACACACGTCGCAGCAACCCAAGCTGTACTCACCACCAGAATATGGAGGCCACAGCTTCCGTATAACAGTACGGAATCGATCCTTCAGCCCAGCTCCAACACACAAATTGTAGTCGAAGCGCCGACAAACTTGTAATCCATTAGCTCTTCGTTGACAAACTTCCCGACTTGGTAGTAGTAGAAGAAGCACTGCTAACGTAGCAGAAGTACTACTGTAGAAATGTAGTACAAGTACTGCTATAGTGTTGCTGTAGTAGTAGAAGTGGAAGTAGAAGTACTGCTGACTCAGCAAGGGTTACGAGGTGCGTGGGAGTATTGGGGAGGGCCCATAACCGATTGAAGGTTGGAGCGTAGAAAGGATAGTTACGGTGCTTTGAGCTCCATTATTATATCCGCTAGAACCACACATACTAAAATAAATAATATTGCGGTTATCTCCAAAAACGCTTCTTGGATCGTTAGATCTATTATCCAACGGTCACAATTCAATCTAGCGTCAAATAGCTACTATATCGCTTTTAATACCGATTTCTTCAGTACAGTGATGTAGCGACATACAACTGCTCTCGACAGAGCAGATGGCGCTGATTAACGCCCGATTGGACGCTCAAGCAACATGGAATACCGCTCTGCGCCATCGCGACGCTCTACGCGACGCCCTGTTTAGCACCAACCTCATGTTCAGCTTCCCCCTCCACCCCCACACCCATATTTCAATTCCCAAGAGCCGTTCCCACCACCGCTTGGCCAGTCATACTAGCAGCAGCGCGCCCCTGGCGCGCCACCACCATAATTCGGCCACCCACGGTTTCCAAGTGGCCAACCACCGCTTCCTACTGACCCATCAGCCTCCTTCGCCCATCGTGGAGGCAACAGTGGCCGTGGGGGCCGTCGTCCCACCATTGATTCAGTGGTCATCGGCCGAGCTGTCAGCGAGGCCACCGGGTTTGACAAGGAGTCCCTTAACCTCTCCATGAAGATGACGGTTCCCACCATGGGACCCAACACTGAGTTCGAGCCTTGGGAGCGGAACTTCTTCACCTTTTTGTGCATGAAAGCTGCGTGGTTCATCCCCCAGCTCGGGACTCGGGAGTCTGGCTCGACGAAGCTGCTTAGACACACGCGTACGCAATGCTGTTGCATGCCACGAGTGACAACAAACGCGTTGAACAAACCGTTAAGTGTATCTCCGCTGCTCGCCCTGACTGCGCCAATGCCGCTTGGGACACCATGTGCGAACGTATGGATAATCGCTCATTTGCACGCTCCCTAATAATCTTCCAGCGTCATCGTCGTAGACCATGACACTCCATGTCCCTCCTAGACAACCTCTCCCCCAATCGGTACCTAGTTATCGACATGCTGCCTAAGGCCGGGAGCCTAGGGTTATCGCAACGGCACTCGGCTTATAAAGGCGCCCCCATGATAGCGTAAACCACTAAGGGAGGGTACGGGCGGATTACGTACAATCCAATAAGTGTTGGAAAGAAACGGAGACGGACATGGGACAGGAGAAAATCTGGCGTGGAGGTAGGAGCGCCAGCCAAACATCGTTTGCAACTATGGACTTCCTCTCTCCCCAACCCCCGGAGGGGTAGGGAAGTCTAGGCTAGGAGGCGAGCTGCGACGGGAGGAGCAACGACATCTCTGACGGGGGAGCGCGTGGATCGGGATGGGACCGTCAACGGCTTGTGCGAGGGGGTTTTTCGCCCGCCTCCCCCCCCCCAACCTCCGGCACGACCGGAGCCGCACATGAGCAGAGGTCAGATAGGCCCGTCGTGACGAGCACTTAGTGTTATGCTATTAGCGGTACTCTATTCCTCTTTACATATCCCTCCGTAGGACTACTAATGGACACATATGTACGCTAGACTCCGGGGGGGTCTTGGCCCTCCACCTATAGGTGTTCGCTATAGGTGTTCGCCGCTCAGTCGCGATGCGATGCGATGGATTCATATACGCAATATGTTCCTATCGGGTACCGACTTTTGGCGGTATTTGGATAAGGCGTACACCTCCGTTCCGGGAAGCGGCGGTTCTATCCCCCTTCATGCCATTCCGTGTGTACATGGATTAACATGTTATGGGCCCTCCGCGTTTACGCGGGGTTTACTAGGGCACCGGCCGGAGTTTGTCCATTAAGGGGGAGGGTTTACATATCCCTCCGTAGGACTACTAATGGACACATCTGTACGCTAGACTCCGGGGGAGTCTTGGCCCTCCACCTATAGGTGTTCGCTATAGGTGTTCGCCGCTCAGTCGCGATGCGATGCGATGGGTTCATATACACAATATGTTCCTATCGGGTACCGACTTTTGGCGGTACTTGGATAAGGCGTACACCTCCGTTCCGGGAAGCGGCGGTTCTATCCCCCTTCATGCCATTCCGTGTGTACATGGATTAACAATTCCCTATAAGTGGCGGTCGGCCAGCCGTGCCGGTGCCTTCGCTAGTCGTAATCTCTTTCTTCTCACTTCTCTAGTCACCACAACCGGCCCCTTGCTTGTGGGGCCGGTAAGACCTACATGTAACTCTCCGTTCTCCATTCCGACAGGTTATGGGCCCTACTCTTTTTTACGTGGGAGTAGGTAGGGCTAGCGTGGCGCCGAGCGCTTTACACACGCTCTTCTATGGTGTAACTTAGTGGAGGGCCCATAACCTTTCCCAGGAGGAAAGGGGGGAGTCAACGCGAGCAACGCCCGTCTATGCTTTTGCGTGTCTACACGCTCCTAGCAACTCTGTTGGCTTTGCTTCTTCCTCGCCGGTCGCTCTCATGCGTCGGCTAATTCGCCCGTGGACAGTTCTTCCCGCTACATGTCAGACTAGTACATTATGCAGTACATTTGGAACCGCTTCATATCGGCAACTCGCCGGTAGCGGCACGTTCCTGTGAGCGCATGCCGCTACACCTACCCGGCATGAGACACCCGCTGCAAGTACCACACTTTCGATCAAGATGGCACCTTCCTCAACGCAAGCTAAGACGACGCCAAGACCTCGGCTACCTTGATGAGGGGTGTTAGCGCTAGCATCCCGTTGCCTTGTGCTTATGTACAAGGTAGCTATTTGTCATCCTAGTACTTAGTGTTATGCTATTAACGGTACTCTATTCCCTATTAGTGGCGGTCGGCCGGCCGTGCCGGTGCCTTCGCCGGCCGCCATCTCTCTCTTCTCACTTCTCTAGTCACCACAAGCAGCCGGCCCCCTTGTGGGGCCGGCACGACCTACATGTAACTATCCGTTCCCGACTCCGACACGCCCGAAGACAAAAGCCGTCAACTCGGTGATTGTTGTAAATAAGTTACATTTTTTTAATTTAGGGGTGGGATGCGCGCACGTGGTGGGGGGGGGAGGGGGGGTGTGTCACAAGTTTGTTCAATAATCTTATGTAGGGTTTTGAGTGTCGTGAGAGAGGGCAGGAAGGGCAGGGGAAGGGTGTTGCAAACGAAATATATACGTACGCCCCATTTAGTCCCGAAGGGGGTGGGGGTGGGTATGCTTGTGTGTTGGTTAGGGGGGGAAATGCGGTTTGCCGGATCGGAGGTGGTAGAGCATGTTTGATTTGAGTGGGGAGGTGTATTTGTCATGTCGGTATGGTGTGGGATGCCAATGTGTGCGAACAAGGGTAGTGGCTGATAGTGTGTGTGGTTCTTGTATGCGCGCGATGGCTGTGGCATGTTCCATAGCCCGACGCATGCATGTGCGGTAGTAGTCATGGTTCGCAATGTTTGTTCCTTGTAAAGCAAGGTGGCATTGCTACCACTAAAAGAAAAAACTTCCCTTCCGTGTAGAGGCAGTGATAGGTGTGTGGGCGTAATGAATTTTTAAAGGGGTCGGAGTAGAGTTCCGCGGTTGTGTTCAAGGCTTTGCGTAAGGCCTCAATGACGTCCTCCAAGGTGCCCAATCTGTTTTTCTGTGTTTCGGTCTTGGTTGGGTTGTCTATTTCGGATAATGTGCCGACGCGGTATATATTTCGTCGAAGGTTAGGGGGGTGGGTTCGGGTCTGAACATGCAGTAGAAGTGTGTGATGCGGGAGAGGAAGAGTGTGGTAATTGCCATGCCTATATGGAGGCAGAGGATGGCTACGTCGGGTATGGTGGGGTGGTGGTGGATGGCGAAGTGTCATATGGGGTTTATATGTATGTCGGAGTTGATGGGCGTGTTGTCATTGGTGACCGTCGAGGTGAGCCATGGCGGTGGGTAAGGTTGTGGGAGGATTGAATGTGTTGCGGGGATGATGCATTGATAACTAGGATAATGATTCATGGTTACATCGATAGACGAGGACACAAATTCATGGACGCGTAGATTAAATAGGGCACTAAGTCGTGGACGCATTGATTACACTAGGCAGTAATTCATAAATGCATCGCTTAAATTGGGCACTAATTGACAGACGCGTTGATGCGACAGATGCATCATGATCCCATACATAAATCGACATTTGATGCGGGACTTCCCGTCATCGTGTTGAGTCCCAAACGGCCAAGTCGGACCTCGATCCTCGCCAATGCTACCCGCCCTCACTCATTCGAAGAATGCATTGCTTAGTAAAATCTGCATCTTGCGGGTCTTTACTACCTTTTTTCCAAATACACAACCCATGCATGTGGCGTGAACTTCCATGGTTCAATCATCTCACACCCGCAAACTAGACCCCGTGCATTCAACACGGCATCCGCGCCTTTGATCCCCTCCCGGAAGTCCGAGAGATAGGGTTACATGGCTCATTTAGCAATCGGGACCATGGTATGAGCGGTTGCGTAATGCCCGCGTGTGGTGCTCATGAAGACATGTATGTAGAGTTTACGCAAGTTCGTGGATTTTTGTGGACTTGTTTCGACTACTAATTCGTCCGATATCACTCGCTTGAAGCTAGTAACTAACCATATACGGAATAACAGGTGACTGCTTGCTTCCTGGCTGTACTACAGGTGGTACTTGTGTGTCGTCGTGCTTGACGTGGTGGTGGTGGTGGTGGTGGTGGGGGGGCAGTCAGGCAGTGTTCCTGGCAAGTTTATGCCCAAGATATTGAATGTCCAGGATTTTATGGAAGAGTGTACTAGAGTTTCTCCCCCCCGACTACACCCGCCTCAAACCGCCCCCGACGTCATCGACCGTGATCAACAACGGGCAACACTTGCAGTAAGGAAGGCCACCACTCATTCCTTGTTCCCACCATCCCGCCACACGCATTTTCGCGCCTTTCTCTCTCACGGTCTCGAGGCGCGCCGTCACGATGGCCGGCATGAACCCCAACAACTTTCAGGCTATGCCGGAGGAGCAAAAGGGCATGATGCTCGCGATGCTGGAGCAGGTGCAGGTCCGGGACAGGTGGCGCCCCTCCTCCCACTACTCACCCTCCCCCATCGTTAACATCCCCGGAAATTAGGTTGAATACACTACCACATTTGGCTCGAAGCTGCCTGGCGCATTTTTTTTTGTCGAGGCGGTGTCTGTGAATATATTAGTATCATGAGTGGGGACTGCTGTACTGGTACTTGTACTGAGCCACCGCCCTGACTCACTCGCGCAGCCTGCACCTTTACAACAACATTGTGGAGCGCTGTTTTTGTGACTGCGTGGACAGTTTCCGCAGAAAAGATCTGGACACAACGGAGGAGAAGGTGGGACGCATTGCCTAGCCCGCCCATCCCAGTATCCCTTCACGGTCATCACGGCAGGTCGACGCCTGCAGAAACTTGTTTACAAATCATTTCCGCGTCAGTCTACTTTGTTGCGTCGACGGGCAGCTGCTGCCGACTACCGCTGACCTCACGACGCGCTCGCAGTGCGTGATCCGCTGCACGGAGAAGTTCCTGAAGTCGACTGCCCGCTCGGGGATGCGGTTCTCGGAGCTGACGCAGGTCCGACTGCCGACCTCACATCGTTTCTTGTAATATTGTCAAAATAGTCGACAAACGAAAAACTCGACCGCCAACGAGGACGGCCGCCACTTCCAACAGCGCAGCACCGTCACAGTGGCGACGACTGACATTACGCTCCGTGGCACCGCGTGATGCAGGCCTTCGAGGAGCAGGCAGCGGCGAAGAAATAAACGGCGGGGACGGCTGTTGACGACGGGGGTTAGCGGTTTCCCTTTTCTCATTAGGGCAGTTCAAGTGACAGCGAAACGGAAAGCGGAAAGAGGAGATCAAAGGGCAGGCCGCTGACCCCGTGCGATCTTTCTGGAAGGTTAGCTAGGTGCTTGGGTGGAGTGGGGGGGGGGGGGGTAGGCGGCCATGCAAGCATTCCATACTGTCTCACTCGTCTCCTCAGCAGCCGCGTTTTCAATGACATGCACACGTTTGGTTCTGTAACACACAATGATGCCCCCTCCATGCAGATCGCACGCACGCACACACACATAGACACACACACACACACACACACACACACACACACACACACACCTTTCGTAAGCGTATCCTGACACTCGATAACACGCAATTATTGTCATGGTCACCATGAAAACCAAATATCTACCTAAACGCCCCATCATTCACTCACCTACCCACATACGGCTACCCTCTCTACAATCACTCCGAACTCACTTACTCAGAGACCCTCTCATTTATCTCATACTCACAAAGAGCCCCCAGTCCTTACTGTCCTGTGAACAGGCATACACCGCCTCCCCCAACTACACACACACACACACATGTACAAGCAAAACTAACAATTTTCTACTCTGCACCCAAACTCTTCCTCACCCTCCCACCCACGCGCGCACATGCTCGCGCCCAGCGATGTTCACCGCGCCACCCCTCGAACCCATTCACCCCAGCAGCCCTTGATACCCGGGGACGCCTCAACAGCTGAACAGAATACCAATGCTTACAGCCATCACCGCACATCACCGGTGACGAGCAGGTGATGACGAGCCGGCCGGCGAGCCGTCGTTGTGCAGAGCGTTGTTTCAGCTCCGCCCATCTCGCAGCTCGGCACATCTACCCATTGCACTGCAGCTCCTTCCGGCATTGACGGGCTGCAGCCCAGGGGAGAGGGGAGGGGAGACTGGGGTGACCAGCTTGCTATAGGGGTTGGGGGGGGGCTTCCAGTGCAGGTGAGGTGCATCTAAAGTGGGGGGGGGGGGGGGGGGGGTGTCGCAATAGGATGGGGGCAACACGCACGAGGATGGTTGTTCAAGGGGAAGGGGGTGGTGGTGGTGGGGCCGCTAGTCGAGCATGGGGCCAAAGTTGTGCACGTGCTCCTCTTTGGCCTTTTTCTTGCGGTCCTTAAACGCCTGCACCTCCCGCTTCACGCGCTCCTTGAGCGTCGTCAGCGCCGCGATCTTGACGGGCTGCTGCACGAATATCTCCACGCAGGCGGCGAAGACGCTGGAGAGCAGCCAGGCGCGCGCGACGGCGGGCTCGAAGTAGAGGCCGTAGAGGATGATCATGAGGGAGGCGACGGAGCAGAAGGCGAAGGCCATGACGTAGGTGACGTAGATGAACCAGCGGGGGAGGCCCGTGCTGCGCTGCCGCCGCTTCAACGCCTGGCGCCGCCTCGCTCGCCGCCGCGCCGCGCGCTGCTCCTCGCGCTTGGTCTTTGCCTGGCGAGGGAGGAGGGAGGGGCGGGGTTCACGGGCGGCATGGGAAGTACGGGAGCGAGGGAGGAAGGGGGTGGGGTTGCGAAAGACAAAAAATTAAGGAAGTAGTGTTCTTTATCGTACAACGCAGAATGTGGATAAGCACCATGATCGGATGTGCTTATATGCCCGATGTTTCTTTTCAACCCATGTCTTGTTCTTGTATGTCCGAAAATTCTTTTCAACCCATGCAACATGCTGTAAAATTAGGAGGGGAGAAGGTGAGGAGGGTAGGGGAGGGGGGGGGGGGGCTGTGGCACACCTCTCGCTCTTTGTCCACCTGCGACTTTCGAAGAGTGTCCCGCATTATCTTTTTGTTGGCCGCGCCGCCCATCCACTGCTGAATGAAGGGGTTGTCATCGGTCACGCCCTGCAACGGCACGGCGAGGGAGGGCACGGCTGTCAGTCCTGTCACTGCTCACAATGTTACCCAACCACTAGCCCTATCATGAAACCCTACCCTGACGCCCTCGCGGGTAGGCTCAAAACGTTGTGTATCGTCACTGCGCATGTTTGAAACCCTTGTGCCCGCAACTTTTCCACCCCAACACAACACAGCGCAGCTGGCCGAAACGGAACACAACCAACGGCGTCAGAATTCCCTTCAAACAGCACATCGCCGAGGCTGGTTATCGGTAATGCGTAAACCCCTCATCCTCTCAACTTAACCCATCTGTCCCACGATGTAATCAATCAATACCGCTTCGTGAGCGCAAAAAGGAAAGATAAACACTGAAAATGTGTGAAAATCCCATTTATTTGTTTGGTGCCGTTTCGGTGACAATCTTTGCGATGCAGATCATATCACAATGGGGGATCTTCGATGCATGAAGGGGGTCAACAGTGCTCAACACGGCGACGACTAGGGAGCTGTAACACGGGAGGGGAGGGGTGGGGGTGAGGACAGAGCGGCCGTCTCACCTTGGTGCTGTACTTGTGGGGGGGCGGCGCCATGAGACGCGGGGCGCCCTTGGTCATCGAGTGCGCGTGCACCCACCACAGCTGCCCCGGCCGCCGCCCCGTCGCGCGCTGCTCCCGCATCTTCCGCACCTGCTTGCGAGCCAGGAAGCCGCGCGCCCAGGCCTGAATCCGAGTGATGGCTACCCGCCGTCGACGCCGGTGGATGAGCATCTTGCGCTTCCAGGCGCGCTGGATCTTGATCACCACCGACTCGATCGCCTCCGGCACCTAGCAGCGACGCACGGAAGTGACGCGAGCAGGGGAAAGGGAGGAGGGGATAAGAGGAAGGTGGGTGCCCGGGTGCCGCCGGCCACGACCAACATAACATTGACAATAAAGCATCGTAATTTCTTGGTATGTACCCAAAACCGCGGACCTCAATTTCATCATATTTCTGCCACTCACGGAAATATCAGACCAGGATTACATGCTACGGGCGGCATTTCATAGCCCGCGCCGTCAAGGGGCACTCGCAAGATCTATTTGCAGGCCAGCTGCTGCCCAAAGACCCATACACCCGCCCTCTTCCGCTCTACCCCCCTTGCCAACGCATTTTTTCATTGACAGGGAACAGCTCGACGCCGAAAGACACGACAAACATCGGAAATGACAAGAGCCGCAGACGCATACAACTACCTTAAACAAAAAACCTTGCATGTCGTGCAATACACCATTTAATCCTTAGCAGTAGTTTTAGTATACTATGATAAATGCAATAACTGCGCCAAACAAATACACATCATCGGAAATATTGCGCTTAAAGTCTAGTAAATTCATCATATAAAAACCAGATAGATAGTAAATTTAGAATTAATCTAAACCGTATTGCGTGTTCCTCGGGTTGCACCGCGGCTCCGCTGACCCACGCACCTGAAACGCTTCGTCGTCGAATCCGATCTCCTCTCCGCGCAGGGCCCCCAGCGCGCGCTTCACACGCGCCTGCCGGCTGTTTTTCGACGCCACCTGCATTCCGGGCGGCGCTAGCGGTCGCGTGGGGTCCATCAGCCCGCCGTCCGGCCCCATGATCGCCAGCGGCGCGGTTCGGTTGCGTCCGGCTCGACCGGCGCCGGGACGACGACGGGGTCGGCCCGCGGGCGCGGGCGAGCCGTCCGGCCCGAGCGACGTCGTCGAGTCGCGCAGGGAGGCGGTGCCGGCGCTGGGGGAGGAACTAGTGGCCGAGGCCAGTCGACGACGGGGCCGGACAGGGCCGGCGAGGGGGGGAGGAGGCGGTGGCGGAGCTCCCGCCTGCCCAACCTGCCGTGTCGCCCATCACACGCGAAGCCAAACACAGTACATACCAGTCAATCCAAATATAACACGAATTACAGAAACTTATCGAAAATAATAAATATTAGACAAAATACTCTCGTGCGTCTAAAATTTGTAGACAGCGATTTCCTAAGAATATACGTATATTATTAGGTAAAACTCGAGCACGTGAATCGGTTTCCGTCAGTCTTACCTCGACGCTGGCGCCGCCCACAAAGGGTGTAACTGTGTTGCCGCCGAATTGAGCGAGCATCGCGGCGCGCGCGCGGCGACCCGGGCGGCCGATGCCAGGGTGCGGGGCGCCTCCGACGGGCAGTGGAGGAGAAGGAGGGGATTGGCCGGGGATGACCGCGCCAAACTGGTCGCGCATCACCGCCGCCTGCAACAGCCGCCATTAATCACAACAAATAAATGAGAAAGAAAAAGGTAACAGCGCGAAATTAGCAGAAACAAGTAAGAAATGATGATAAAGATAGCAATGAGCATCAACGCGAAACAACAGGATACGGTCTCCACTGTCAAAAAAGCACGACTGATTCACCAATCACATCAGTCCAGACTTACATTTAAGGAAGGTGATAAATGTTTCATCTCACATTGAATTATCAAAGTATATCCAAATTGAGTCACATTGCACCAAATTCGAGTTAAATATAAATCAAACACACTAGTTCGGTTCGCGCATGTCACACCCTCAATCAACAATCTGAGAAATGGTTCCAAGTAGGCAAAATAAGCAGCCGCGGCGTTACCACTTGGGCGGGTGACGCGGCTCGACCGGGCCGTCCGTTGGTCGGCTGGTTCGGGAGGGGCACCATTCCGGGAGGGGTGGCCACGCCGGGGTAGCCAATAAGCGCTACACTGCGGCGGCGCGGGCGGACGGGGGTGCCGGCGGGCAGAGGTGGGGGAGGGGGGACGGCGCCGAACCCGCCAGGCGACATCAAGCCGGAGCCTATCCAGGGAAAAAAAGGGGAGGGGGTGAGGGGAGAAAGGTCAGCCTCGACGCGCTTGTAAAATGAAGCGAAATAAAAACACGCAGGGACTGAGTTCGACAATTAGTTCGACGAGCTTGGACAAAGGTGAGGAGAGCGCATAAACAACTAAATACAAAATCACAATATTCATGGTCGAATGTGAATCGGGAGGGGCATTTCGGTGAAATTTGGAGATACGTTTTTTGTAGAAATATATGGGGGCCAAGGGGAGAGCAAAACACAGCCAAGCTTCAGCTCCATTATATGTATTAATGTTGCAATGCGTCGTCAGATTTCGAAATGTATGTCGAGAGTGCGGGGCCGATGTGCGAAACACCAAAATAAACCCCCAAACCAAAGGGGTAAAACACTTCCAAATTCGCTCGGCTACATTAGCAAAACAGAAAACACATGTTTGTTCAATGATAATAGATTTGTTTCGCCGCATTTTCAATCATTTATTCGATTCATAGGGCTACTAATGTTCCCCTCGCTGTTGCACACAACGTTTTCGCACAGGAACTAACAGCCCGCAGTGCAACGCTGCGAAGAGAGTCATGTAAGACGGTGAGGGAGGGAGGGTTGGCAGTTGTTACCCGGTGTGACGGTGGAGCCGGTGGAGGCGCCTCGCTTGCGTCGCGGTCGCATGCGGCCCTCTGCGCCCGGTGGGGGCGGGGGCGGGACAAACGCGCCCGGGGAAGCGACCGACCCGGGCGCCCCGCCGGGCCCAAACGCCGGCTGCGGGGGCATCAGCCCGATGTACCCCTGTCCCACGTAGTTGGCGTACATTCCGACGGCGCGACGGAAGCGGCGGCGCGGCGGACGGGGGACGCCCGACAACGGCAACGGCGGCAGCGTCGAGCCGGGCACGGGGAGGGGCCCCTGCGAGGAGGAAATATTAGCAAAAGAGGGTCAGGGCGGACTGCGCGTCATATACATCATTCCGGGAAAGTAACGTCACGCTATTGTTTTACAGATAACAGAAACCAATGTTATATACAGCGAAAAATGGTAACTGCTGCATCGTTCTTAGTACTTTTCACATATATGTACTGTGAATACTTCGCTTACTTTATTTTATTTTGTTCGATTCTCTGTGCGCGCAATCCAAAAAATCTGCAAATGTATTTTCCACTCTACGTGAACATCTCATTTAAGAAATTGATTGCAATTAGATTTATTGAAATTGATTGCAAAAGTAGTACAGATATCACCACGTCAAAAAACGAAAGTACCAAATGTAATTAAATACGACCCGTGTTAATATCGACAGTGTCATTGCCTATGATGAACGACAATGGGGTATTATCGGTACCTGCACACCGGCGGCGGGTGTGGGACCGGCGGCCTCCGACGTTTGGTCGGGCTTCGCACTGCCCCCCGCGGCCGCAGCACCCTCCTCCCCCTCCGAATCAGAACCGATCGGGGTGCCCGGCCTGTCGTCAGGTCCAATCGTCACCTGCGGGCAGCAGAATGGCGGCGCCACCCCGTTCTTAGCTCGCGCTCGACTGCGAAATGGGCGAAAATCCCCGAAATGGACGAAACAAGAATTCCACAAATATTGCAGTTTATCTCGGAATGGGCAATGGAACATGAGAGTAGGGCGCAGTCAAGAAAACAATCAACGGTTAACCGTTTGTCAAGAACACAGATGATTGACTATACATAACCTAATCACGAAATAATGAATAGTGATGCTTCGGTATAGAGCCTTACATATACATATTTTATATAACAAATGTCGTTTGAATAAAACAATGCAATCATGTGAGCGGCGCGAATTATCAACAACCAAAGTTATGGCATGATAACTTGGACAGTTCTTTTGATACGCCTGCATCATTACCAAGACGCAACCATACAGATACCCTAATATAGGTTATATCCTCAAATAGGATTCCAACAAAACAAACACATAGTTAGCAGCAGCACTGCAACCTTCATGCATTCGCTTGGTATCAGCCGCCGAGGCGTCATACCTTTCGCTTGGTTTTCCTCTTTGGCGGGGGCGGCGGTACAGTGGAAGTGGCGCTGGTGTGGCTGTCGCTGCTCCGCATCGCGCTGGCGCTCTCCGAATCCGCGTCCACATCCTCCCAGTCGATCTCCGCCGCGGTGCGCTCGAAGTCGATGTCCAGCACGCGCGTGAGGAGGCCGCCATCCAGGCGCTTGTCGAGCCACAGACCGCACGGGAACACCGCCCCCTCGCGCACCGTCGTGTTGCGCACCACCACTCTGTCCAGGTGCCACCCGCTCCCGCGCCCCCCGCCGTCGTGGCCGATCATCACCTTTCCGGGTGCGCCACAACATGCGTCTCAAAATCCGATGCTTGACAATGTACTGTTTAATTTTAGTGCTTAGTATCAGGTTAAATGCCAAATAATTAGGGTTTAAAGGTTGAGCTCGTGAATCACGGCTGCGAGGGAGGTGGGGCTACCTTGTCCATCGCGCCGAGGTAGGGGATCTCCACGTCGAAGACGTCCACGCTGCCCGCCTCGAAGCTCGCCTTGGTGGCGGGTAGCTTGATGGGGCCGGAGTCGCCGTAGGAGCCGTACACGGTGATCATGACGTTGGAGTCGGTGCCCGCGCTGAGCTTCTTGCTGGTGTACACCGTGATGCGGTGCTTCTGGAGCGCCCCCTTGGCGCGCGGCCGCCTACGCGAGGGGTGTAAAATCAGAGGTCGACTCAACTCAGGTTCGAAAGTGAGAAACACAAGAAACAAGGAAAAAAGACCGAACTCAAGCGGGGAAAAAGACCTGACGGCTGCGAGTCAAAATGAAATAAATTCCCGATCGAGCGAGTGCTGCTCGACAAAAAACACGAGAGCAAAATGTACAACAGGCTACTATCCCTGAATTTGAAATATGAAGTGTGCCAGGCCGCTGCAGCAGCCAACGAACCCATCGCTTCACGAAATCTGGGAGCGCGTTGAAACACATAAATCACCGCGTCGTTGCAATTGGCGTCACCTGGGCGGACGCTCGCGGCGGCCACGGCGCTTTCGGTCAGGCGGCGCTCGAAAGATGCTCTTCTTGAAAAGGATCTTGAATAAAAAGTTGGATGGGAGGAGCAGCACGGCCGTGAAGATGCCGATCAGGATCTTGGCGCCAATATTGGACGGATCTATGCCAAAAAAGACGGCGGCGACGGCGGTTTGCCCCAAAATCAGGCACAGCATTACCATCAACCGTTGTGGACGAGTGAATGGGTCGTCTGGCTGCACCGCAAGGACCTGCGTGACGTCGTGTTCTTTAGTCATGGCCGAGCCCAGGGTCTCCGCGAAAGTGGCCTGTTCGGTTTCTTCTTCTTCTTTGCCGCCCTTGCCCGTACCCAAGGCCTTGCCCGGTTTGTCCGGCAGCACGAGCGCCATGTTACCGCTGCGCTTGATCGCCAACTCCATGTTGCCGCGCGTCAAGCGCGTGTCGATATGAGATATCTTGGTCTCCAGCTTTGCACGGCTCCTGAGAGTGGGTCGAACAAACACATTGTAAAATAAACGCTTCCTTTCTTCCGGAACGAACGAAAAGCGTGAGAAAACAAGGATAGCGACGGTAATTACGTTAGCAATAAGTCGTAAACGAAAAAATGTGAGTTCAGGAAAAAGTGGTGTCGGATACATCAGAGTAACGACACCATTCGTTACTCTTGGGGTTAATGCTCGATAAATTGCGATGGAGATAAAAGATAATCATTGACCATATTAGCTCATACGAGAGTGTTGCTAGTCGCGGCACACACCTGTCGCGGCAGTCTCGCCGGTAGCCGACAAAGTTGAGCGCCGCAAAGCCAGCGATCAAGAAGGCAACCACAAAGACAGCGAGCGCGTTCTGAAGGTCCAGCGTCGAGAAAAGGTCCAGGTCGGTGATAGGGTTGACTAGGTTGAACTCCGGCAGCACGTCGTCGGCAGAGATGCCAAAGGAGGACAAATGGCTCGTCTCGCAAACGACGTAGGTCTCGGTACGGGTGATCTCGACCAGCCCCTCGTCACTCCATTCCGCGGCCTCGGTGTCCCAGAATCGACAACCACCTTGAGTCTTACGGCAGGCACTACGCGCGGTCCATCGCAAACATCCGTGGCGACACATCAGCACGGGATCGATGAAATACAAAGGTTACGCGTAATTGAATAATTTTCATCATTATTACCATTCACGCTACAAAGGAGTACAGTCGAAGCAATGAATCTGTTCAGCCGCTGTGAATACATCAGGTTCGCTGACACCGAGACGGAGGGCCGGGCCTCTTGCCTGGCCGAGATGGTGAGCGGAATACGGAACTGAATGGGCGTCTGCACCATGGGGTCGAGACTGACGTTCTTCAGCGCGCCACCCGGTTCGCGCAGCTCGAAGGTCGCCACCGCGCCCTGCATGTTCTGCTGCAGACCGTAAGGGTCGCCGATACGGATGCCTTCGAAGGGACTCTGCTGGTTGGTGATCGCGACCACCTCCACGTCCTCCTCCGCCCCCGTCAGGTTGCTGCCCGAAGGCAGCTCGAACACGGGCGACTCGCCACCGCCGTTACCTTCGGGTAACGGGCTACTGAAGGTCCCACTCGGGTTCGTCGCGACTTGCGCGGCGATCTGGATGTTGGCGCTCGTGACCTCGAAGGGCGTCTCGCCCGGCACGGCGCCCTTGATACCTGCGGTCGCTAGGCTGTCAGTGGCATTGCCAAGAACATACGACATCGCGCGCGCTTCTTCCTGCAAACGCGCACATCACCACCCGTTAACGGTATTTCCGGGTACAGACATAGTCATGCGCATTGATGTGAACAAACCCGCAGACACAAACTGAAACACTCTCTTCACAACCCCAAACCATCACATGCAGTGGAACAGGTGGTGTGATTTCGTCGACACAGAAACCACTGACGGTCGACTCTTTCCACATTTTTTGCTCGTAAGACACTGAGCGGTTTATTGAATAATAAATGGCCGACGCAGCTATTCTCAATTCGAGTAACTTGAACGGATTTATTTTGTAGACGAGCACGTCTGCGTGAAAATCATAGGCTCACAGATAGACATTGGTGGCATCATTCGTTAACACTCATCAATAGCGTATAGGCACGTTCTATGTATACACTAAACCAATTCATTTATGATAAAATGAAAAGACAGGCACAACAAAAGCAGACGGACGCTCAGATACTGCGTGCTCCCTTCCATGCAAACACACCGCAATATTGTAAGGAAATAAGTACGTATCGTCCACATACCACATCTCATTGCTGTGCTGTGATTCAAGTGAATGCCAGTGGGTGATATCCAAGCTAGAGCACGCTCAGATAGCTTAAAATGCATTTAAAATGTACAAAGGTAAAATCATGCTTGCAATCATTGCACACATTGCAGAGATGTTGTTGACCGCTGCGTCGAAATAATGGCCTGAGCGTACCTGAGCCAAAGCGGTCGCGTCTGCCAGGTCATCGATCGCGCCAGAGGCGGAAGAGCCGCCCTGAAGGAGGTGGCGACGGAGCGCCTTTCGCCGCCCAGCGGCGACGGAGCTGCTCAGGCTCGACTTGAGACCCGCCAAGTTGGAGAGTGCGTGCGCGCCCTGCGACGCCGCAAAGCGGGTGATTCCGGTGTCGCGGCTGGCGCCGAGAGAGGTGAGCAGACCGTCGGCCAGCGCCGCGCTTGTGCCCTCTTCACCGCCCAACGTCTGCGGGTCGCGCGTAGTGTAGGCCAGGGTGTCTTGGCAGTGGTCGATCTCTTCCTGCGTGAACTGCAGCCGGTCCAATGCGTCTCGCGTCGCGGACATAACCTACGCAGTGCCACAAGTCTAAACGATCCATCCATACAATATCACAACCACTTCCGAAACATGTCAAAAAAATTAATGACGGGCTGTACATGAACGAGTATCTGTAATCGCAAGACTCGCAAAACCAATGCCGCTTGGATGCCATATTTGGCAACAACACCGCACAGAAATTGAATGGGGTAACGCAATTCTCTGAAACCATACTGGACCAAGCGGTTCCAAGCCAGCTTTGAAATCAAGCATGCCTTAAAAAGGAGAGACAAGGTGCGTACGGTACTGAGCATGTTTATGGCTGCTCGCGTGTTGAGCAGGTCTTTCACTTCCTGGCGCAACATGGCAGGGCTCTTGCGCGCTCCCGGCACCATCTCGATCGTCCCTCGCTCCTGCCGCCGCTCCATCTCCATGTCGTTGAGCATCGCGATGGCCTTACCCAGTGTCAACAGGATCGCTGCGTTGCCCGTGCCAATCGCATACTCCAAGTTTTCTTCCACCAGGGTGTACGCCAACGCGCTCGCCCCCTGTAACAAAGAAAGACAAAAATATTATAGACAATTAAAAACTGCATGCCAAAAAGCGAAGAGAACGTTTCCGAAAATTACGTTTTCAATGATTGAGCAGATATTAAATCGGCGACTGAGATACCAGGCTATGCATTCCCAATATAGGACAAGCAGCCAGTATCACAAATGGTTTGGGCGCAATGTGGCTGGGTTGGTACCTCGAGGTAGTATGTGCAATGGGTGCCGTTGCCACGACCCCACACGTAGCCCTCCGGCAGCTCCGGGACCGGGTTGGTGCCCATCCACAGATCGTACTCCTCGCCAGTCTGTAGCGCCATCGTGCCAAAAGTTCAAGGTGGAAGCTAAGTAACAACGGTACACAAACTAAAATGATGCAACACTTATTGCACGTTACTCTATTTGCAAGCATCTCTATACCACAGCTACATGGATTGGGCAACAGCCGCCCTTACATACCCAGGATCACATGGTTCCTACTCTGATTCACATTTCACTATTTTCTAAAATAAGATTATTATGCAAATAATCAAATGTATTTAATTGTAACAAGAAAATGCATTTAAAATCACATCATGCAAAAGAGCGAGAAATGGTGATACGATACCAATACATCTGATTGCAAAGTCGCCCTATGGAGCTCGTCGCGTACAATCCGAATGAAGTTTCGACACTTAAGGTGCAAAGATAAATTACGTTTATTTTGTTTGTTGGACTGGTCACACCCATCTTGTTGTGACATTTCATAGCAAGTCCAAATGACGGCCAGCCATTTGGCGCGCACGCACCTCAGAGTAGCGCGTTGCGTTGGCCTCTTTCGCCCAGTGGTCCACCGCCTCCAGGTACGCATCCGGCAGTGGGTCGACATTGCACGGGCACTCCCCTGTCGGCGTGGTCGCCTTCTCGCACTCCACCCGAACTCGCTTCTGACTCTCCCCACAACCGTCCAAGTCGAGGAAGCTCGTCTGCTCCAGGCACATCCACGTCGCCTCGTCCACGTCGATGTCAGGAGGACGGAGCACGATCGTTCGTGACACCTGCACAGTCGCACATTCACATTCACAGACAATCCCCGCCGATAAAACAGTACATTACACTTTACTTTCCAATGGTAGTATAAGCAATTATGGAACACTGGCACTACTGCGCGGGGCGTGCCTCTGCTTTTGCGTTGTGCTGGTCGACGATGTAGGCGAGGATGGTGAGCTCGTAACCGTCCTCGGCACGGCTGACGGGTGGGATGACGCTGATGAACTCGTTTGTGGCGGTGCGCGAAACGAGGGGGACGCTGCCGCCGGTAGCGGGGTCGATGTAGCGCAGCTCGTACTTTACCGGCGTCACGCCGTCGTCCTCCCAGTTCTCGAGCTTCAGCCGGAACGGCGTCTGGCTCGCGAAACCCTCCAGCGGAAAGATGATGAAGCGGCCACTGCTGGGCGGCGCGTTGATGGAAACCGTCGCCTGGTCCCAACCTACCAGCACAGGAAAAGTTATCGAAAATATAAAAAAATAACATGCATCGGAAGAATCAGAGGAACATGAATCGCTGTGACGGCAACAATCACCACATACTATGAAGCTACATTTTCCCCAGTGACGTGAAATCTAATAACGAACAAAACAATCGGCAGATTTGGAACGAAATGAAAACGGCGTCTCCGGCTGTCGCAGCGGACACATTTAGACGGGATTGAAATAATAATATCGACGACAAAACTAGCAAGACAACGAAAACGCATACATATTATTTCTCGACTAATTGCCCGGTAGAAGCTATTGCTCGATTCTTGTGATCGACCCGGAAGATGAGTTGGGAATAAGACGTCAATCACACGTAGAGGCTGCGAGGCTTGTCGTACTTTACGGCATGTTGCAAATAAAGCATCGTCGAAGAAATACAACGGAGTGAGAGCCGTACACACATAATATTTACAACTCAGCGCCAATTTTGGGAGGGGGGGGGGGGGGGGAGAATGGCGCACCGCTGTAGCCCGACACGTTGTTGTAGACGTCAAGACGGAAGGAATACGTCTCGCCCACGCTCATCTGACCCCCGCTGACGACCAGGTTGAGGCCGGTGCGACTGGAGAGAAGGACGCCTGGGGCAGAGATGTTGAGGATCCCCTCGGTCACGGTCCACCGGAACGAGAGGTACTGCTTGTAAGCCTGTGGACAGATGGATGACGCGGAGGAGACGTGCACCCCCCGCCGTCGCAGCCAATCAGCTCTCACGCTCAGTGTCGGGCATGGCCCCCAGGCAGGAGGAGTAAGTACATAACAGCAGTATACATACATTGTCGACACATGAATCCCACAGTAAAGATAATACCCATCTTACTTTCATATGTCTGCATTTCACGCTGCGATCAATTTCACTATTCATTCAATTGGTGACATGAAAAGTTCATTACAATAGTGGTACCCTTATGATGCCCTTATGAGCCACCATGTACTTTCATATGACACGGAAAATCGAGCAGCTCTCCCTACGGCTTAAGGCCAGACAGCCCACTTCTTAACTAAAGAAACGAGAAAAGATATACCGTTCAACAGGAGTCATAGAAGAAACCCACCCCCACAATCGAGACTCAACAAGATACAAGACCACTGATTCCGCTTGGAGTAAATATCGACAGAACCAAACGTCGATATATTGTCAAGGCGCAGCAGCACACAGGGTAAGTGAACAAGGGGGTCAATTGAATTCGAAGGGTGGGAGGTCACTCACGTCGAGCATATTCACATTTCCGAGGAGTGTGAGGCGGTCCTGCACGTTAATATTGTCAGGCGGCGGCGAGATGGTGACCTCGGGCTTGTGGTACGTCGCGGGGTCCTCGTCCGCATCCTGCAGGAGACCGCGACGGCGGATGACGCCGGTTTGGTCGGTCGTGCCGGAGGCGTCGGTGACGACGACCTCGATGAATCGGCTCACGAATCGGCCGGAGATGGGGCCACGCGAGTCTTGCGTCGGCTCCTTGGCGATCGTCACCGAAAACAGGTACTGCCCGGGAACCATCTGGCCAGCGGGGATGACGATATACTTTTGCGTTTCGTCGACCACAAGCAGGCCGTAGTCGTCACGGAAGCAGCTCTTGACGGCCCAATAGTTTCCGCGAGCCTCATCCCATGGCGCGCACTCCCACTTGAACGTGAAGGGGCCGAAGGGGGGCACCGGATCGGAGGGGTTCATGTCATCGGGGTCAACGCTCGCGGTGGCGTTTACCAAAAAGTCCTCAAACGTGTCGATCTCCTTCTTGTACTCCAACACTATCTTGAGCGGGCTGTACTTCACGTCCACCTACGGAGGCGGTCAGCAACATTTAGTCGAGGCGGAAGCTGCGGCTAACACAGTACCAAAAAAGGTATGAACACATGATGAGGAAACGACACCGACTGCGTTGACGTATGTATTACACAAGCTGCCGACTGGCCTTTACATCGACCTTTCGGGTTACCGCCCCAAAGATGGAGCTATAATAGACTCATTCGGTGGAGCAAAATGACGATACATTTGGTAAGAAACCGCGGGGTTATTGTGGCGACGTTCATTCCCTCGGTTAGGCCAAACCGGGAGAGAAAGTGTGACCCAACTTTATGGCATTTTTAAAGCAGAAGGCGTTGACTTACTTTGACAGAGGAGGAGGGTTTACCACGTAATTCACGTAGGCAATAATTCAGGGAGGGTAAACGGGGCAGCCCACCTGCGCGGCGGCCATGTTCCACAGGTCAGGGTAGCCCTGCACCTCCGCCCGCACGTTGAAGTAGTAGCTCTCGCCGGCGGTCAGCGTGGCGGGCGGGATGTAGAGCGTGTTGGTGAAGCGGGTCTTGGGGTCGAGAGGGAACCCCTCCAGCGTTCGGGAGAGGTCAAACAGCCAACGGAAGTCGAGCTTCTGGGCGGGCAGCAGGCACTCCGACGAGCCGGTGACCGGCATCGCGACGTCGGAGCGGATGTGGACCGCTGAGTCGCGGTAAACTTGGAGAATGGGGTCGCCCTGCACTTGGATGGCGGGGATGGGAGCGTCGATGCGCGTCACCTGCGCGAAGCCACAGCAAGTAAATGGAATCAACACACACACACACACACAAACACACACACAAACACACACACACTGTTTCTGAGGTCTTAAAAATTCTTAAAAGCTTTAAAATCACTCGTGACACACACACTTCTCCCATTTACAACTTGTAACACGGCACCCAGAAACCATACAAAGAGCCCACCTCAAAACAACAGCGGTGATAAATACAAAAAAGCAAACCCGTAAACACAAACAGACACACACACGCACACACATCACAGACATAACCCAAATAAACAATCAGACCTGCATACACAAAAAGTACACTCACACAATCACACACACACGCATAAACACACACAAATATACACACCACCGACATACAAAAAATCACACATGCGTAAACAAACAAGCACACACACACGCACACACACACACACACACACACACACACACACACACACACACACACACACACACACACAGACGGCGAGACACATGCAGGATAATATACAAAAATTTCGGAGGTAAATATATTTTTTCGTTAATTTTTACATTTAGAAAATATGCGGTTTTCCGCTAGTAGGTTTACGAGGGTAATGATAATACCAGAAACAATCACCCGTCGATTACATTTCTCATGAATTGCTCAATGAAGCTGCAAGATTTGAATAGAAGTTTTTAGGTTTCAGAAAGGGCCGAGAAGAAACATGCATAACTGGTGATTTGCTTGAGTCCGACATCAACCACAGCAGACGCACAAGAAGGTCGATGGGTGGGGCGGGTACCAGGTGCTCGCGGCGCTGGTAGACTCGGAGGAAAGAGGTGACGTAGATGGCGAAGCGGTATTCCACGCCCGCCTCGAACAGCTCCGAGGGGAGATTGATGGTGTCGATCTTCTGCTGCTGGCTCCACCCAAACAGCATATCGCTGATCGCATTGTCGTTGGGCACGTTGGGGAAGATGCCGTAGGTGTAGTTGAGCGGACGGCCAGCGGTGCCGTAGCTGCCCGACATGTCGATCTCGAGGTCCTGGCAGCGAGACAGCCGTGTTGGTGCGCGGATCACGGACTGCGATTACGACGGCCATCAGAAATTGTTAGTGGTTGAAAGACCCACGTGTAAGAGTATAAAAAGTGTAGTATATATGTAGCTGTCTTAGTTCCGTGAAAAGTAAGAGACCAAACAACCAACTCAACACCCAACTTACCACCCAAACACCGACTGACCAGCAATGAGGACATAATTGGGGCCTTACGAGCCTTTTTGGTCACAATCAAATAGACAGCATGCAGCACGTCAACTCACAAACGATGTGACCAATTTTGTATACGTTATAAAGTCACATACCCTTGCGTGATCCCATGAAAATGTCAACACTGCTCGTAATTGGATAGTTTTGAGCGTTGGGTACAAATGGACACTCTGTTCTGGGGGTGTTGGACCCGTTTCCGAATGTGACGTAGGGATGGGGACGGGAGGGGCGTTGCCTTTGGGGTGGCGGCCGCCTCTGGCCAGTCTACGACGGTGCCGCCCCGCACACTGAAACTGTTTCGCATGCTGTTGGTGATGGTGCCAGGGCGGAAGAAGAGCTGGTCGCCGGGCACTACCAGTGCGTTGTTTCCCAGGTAAATGGTCATCTTGTCGTCGCGAACAAAGGCGCAACGGCTACCGTCGCCAAGCAGCGCGGTCGAGTTTTCGGCGAAGAGGCTGTTGCACGCGACGAGGCCGATGATGTTGGCGCGGTTGGTGGGCATGGAGGCTTGGAACTGCATGCGGGTCGGTAGAGAGGCATCAGTTGACGCTCGGTGGCTGTAAATGGTGATACACTTATCTGAATACAACTAATATAATCCCTTTACTGAGGGACCCATTTAATACACATAATATATGTTTGAAAATACATCAAATCCCACGGTAAACATAATAAAGAAACCCAACACGATTATTTCAAATTGCACTAGAATTGACGTTCAGATTGCACTTTTGTTGTTTGTGATACATGTATAATAAACAATTCATAAAAGACACATTTTTCAGAATCAACGGAACGTAATACAACATATTTCGCCGATCTTCTTTGTGGCAATGCTGTATTTTTGATAATTGCAAAAGCTTAGTAAAAAGTAAATGGCCTCATGTTCAGCTCGGTTCTTTGCAGTTCTGATTATTCATGTGTAGCAGATAGCTGGCTGTCAGGCCGCCCCCGGCACTCACCCGATCTTCAAATTCGATCGAAATCTCCGTCCCAGAGTTGCTCATTGGCGCTCGCCGCTGCAGCGGTGGGTCCTGCGGCACCACCTGCACACACACACACACACACACACGATATATACAGGCTTAACACAACACAGCACAGCTCCACATAACTCCGGCAATGCAAGCATGTGCAAAAATCAAAACCACATGCGCCACAAAATATGAATGTACTGCTACAATAAAAAATAACTATTTGTCATGTGAAAATTCTCGGTATGCATTTGACGAATTATAAGCTTAATGTTAAATTAGGGAAGGCGCACCGAGAGGTTGAAGGGGGATCCCTGAATGTGCTCCCCCAGGAGTGTGACGTTGAGGCGGTAGTCTCCGAAATTCCGGATGGTATAGCTGATGGAATAGCGACCGGGAACGGCATCCGCATCGAGGCCCAGCAGGCTGGACTGGTCGATGACGCAGATGTTGGGGTACAGCTCGCGGCCGCACACGCTGCTGTTGCCTCCCTCCAACGGCTCGCCGTAAGAGTTGACCAACGCCAGGGGGATGAGGTCTATTTGGAATCGGTCCCCGCCCGCCGCCTTCAACTGTTCATTCAAATAAAAAAGTTGATGTTCAATTTCGGCGATAGGGTTTAATGCGTACCCACAACATATCGCGTTGGATTAATAAATGAAACGGCTACGACCCAAAGAAATCACCAACATGCTGCATTACAAAATCAGCTCTTATAGTGTGTTTGTTTGATTCTCAATGACACTGCGTTTTTGGTCGCACTCATGTGGAAATCAAAATGCGTTGTGAGTGTATCAAATATGACTAAAAACAAAAAAGTACAGTTACGAATTACCTCCCATTAATAATTGTAAATATAGACAGAGTTTGACCTGAATGTTCTCATATTTTCGTTTTCACTTGCCTGGCCCGATTTATCGACCGCCTGGATTTCAAAGATCTGCGCCTTCCCTGCCGTCGCACCCGTCGCGCCACTGCCAATCACAAAGCATCGGCTCGGGTCCGCAAGCACCTGGGCGGCACGCAGAGAATGTTAAAAGGGATCCACTAAGATAAAAGGCGCAAAATAAGCGACCCATTATTCGCAGCGGCAGCTAAAATGCTAACAAAGCCGTCGGAATGGACACCATTTGCGATATTTTTTGTCAAAATTCAAAATTGAGGCAAAGAGGGCAACGCGAAGCCAACGGGTATATAACTGCGAGTTTGTACTCAACACATAATAAAAAAGCAGTTCACCACGTTTAGTGTTCCACGCTGTTCCTCAAATATTACGATTTACAACGGAATAATTCGGCGTGTGAGGTCGCCAATAGCAGGAAAAGCAAAAGACGGAGGTCTGCACCTGGCGGATGGTGCCGGAGGCGGTGAAGCTGCTCCCGATAATGGGCAGCACCGGGAAGCCCTGGATCACGAGCGTGAAGACGTACGTGCCGGTGAGGGTGGGGGTGTAGAGTAGGTTGTAGGTGCCGTCGCGGTTGTCCACGACGGTTGCGATGTCCGGCGGCTTGTTGTCGGGGGTGTCCACTTGCATGTACATGAGACTCGCCTCGCCCCCGTCGATGATGCTGTTGTTGAAGCGATCGTAGGCGTGCACCACCAACACGAGCGGAGAGTCAGCCTGCAATGTGGTGAACACTTCATCCACCGGCATATATCCGCCCGAGTTGGGATCCAGCGGCCCCGTCAGCCGTGTATAGGACGCGCTGATCACGCCCGCCTCGATCCGCTGCTGCCTGCAACACACCAAACCGGAGAAGCAGCCAAACATTAGCCCCGAATAAAGACACCCGTGAAGGAGCAACTGTGGCGCAGGTTGTTTCAAAACGAGAAAGAAGAACAATAGGATGAAGTGTGGCGCAGGTTGTCTCAAAAACAGAAAGAATAACACAAGTCTATCGGTCTTCGGCGCTTCCCAAACTAACTTAAGAGTGCTTATCACGCAGTTGGCAGTTTCGCAGGGCGATATCTGTTTCCTCACTGGTGCAGACAGTTATTTGTCTTCGTGAAGATAAATGCATGGTGATAACACCGAAGGGGGGGGAGGGGGGGGGGGGGGGGGAGTCACCTGGAGTCAACGAGCTGACGCTCCGCCAGGCCGCTCTCCTCGCTCACCGTGGTCTTCCCACTGTAGTATATGTCGATATCAAAGTAGCCGGCGCGGCGGGAGGAGTAGAGGGTGAGGAAGGTGCCGTTCGATTGGTCCGTCACAGATATGGACGTGGCTAGCGACCCGCGCTGCGTGGGCGAGGTGAATACAAGGGAGAGTCAGAAAAAACTATTGCTCTTCGGTAAAACGACCAACTCGACACAAACCCATAACTCGCCGCATCATCCCCCCCCCTACTATAATATTGGCAACATCAACCTGGTCGACGGTCAGAGGCTGCACTGGCGCGCCGGGCTGTCGAGGGTCTTCGCTGTTCAAGCTGATGTCCACCTCAAATACGTCGGGTAGCAGCTGGCTTGCCTTGGGTATTTGATGGTTGCCGTAGCGGTCGCGCGCAATGATGAGGAACGTGACCCTGACGCCGACGTATACGTCGTAGTTGGCGGGAATGCCTTCGATGGAGGACTGCGCGGGGTCCGTCGCGGCGGGCAACACCTGAACCGCCTTGGGGCGGGCCGTGAAACCCTGAATGGCCGATCCGCCGAGTCTGACATCCAGAAGGTAGTCGCCGGCCCGGGTCAGAGAGTAGCGGACTGAATACGAGCCGTCGCCCTCGTCGGTAACTTCCACTGCAGACAGGTCGACCTCCGCGCCTCCCGTCGACTCATCGTCCTCGGTGAGCGACACCTCGAATACCTCTCCGCCGGACGGTGCAGCGCGAGCTTCCAAGCGACCCAGGCACGCACCCTCGACCAGCTCCACCACCACGCCACCCTCCAGGCACACCGTCTTGACGGCCTGGGCGACACAAACGAGGTAGCGATGAAATATTGCATCTTTCATAAATCACCCCTTTCCCCTAATCCATCCTTGTCATCATTGAAGCTGAATACGGTGAAATGCCTACATCTTTAACGAGGAAGTGGAGGCGAAAAGCGATGCGCTGAAGATGCGCAATGCCTCGACGCGAGATGCTTGACGATCAGCGCTGCGCTGCAAATGCTAAAAGCCAGGAATTACGAGTTTGCGAAATTTAACTCACCTGAATAATGAACTCGCCCGCCTCGCCCGCCATTGTGCCCAATAGCCCGTCGCCCTCGGCATAGCTCTCCGTGGCGTCGGCCGGGCGAAAATCCTCGGGAAGGGCGCGGATGGCGGTGGGAAAGGAGGGAGACTGGCCAATGGCCAAGCCGAACGTGGGGATGGGCTCCAAAAAGTCCTGGTCCTCCGGCGTGTGCAGCGACACGAACACGCCAAACTCGCCGATGAAGCGATACACCAGATCCGCGCGCAACGTGCCGTCACCCTGGGCGACGAAGACGACACATCGCGAGATGTCAGCACTCACGTCCAGCTACAGTTACATTCCCGTCGAGGAGGAGCGCCGCGAGCAGGGTTACGAAAAAGGGCGACCATAATATTAGGGTTTAGTTTAGGTTTAAGGTACGGGGGGCAACGATCTGACTAATATATACATACCTGCGGAATGATGGCCACGCTTTGACCACTCAGGCCGCCCGCCCAGCCGGGGACGGACGTGATGTTGACGCCAGCTGTGAAGGAGGAGAGGATTACTCGGAAGGGGCAGTCCGCGGCGGTGGAGGGGTCGGCGCATTGGGGGATGCCTTCGAGGCCGGGAACATCCGTTGTGTCGACGATCTCGTTCCCGTAGACGTCGCGCATGTGGATGAGGATGGGACGGCCGCTGCCTGAGGTAGAAAACAGGACGCCCTCCCGAAGGCCGAGCCCCGAAATGTACGAGCAACGGTTGAAACCCGCGGTGCACTGGTGAGGGTGGCGTCGGACGTCGCCAGCGCCGGTGTTGGCGCCCACCGGGCCCGGCGCGATGCGAAAGGAAAAGGGTGACCCGCGGATTTGCGCGCCGCGCAGGGTGATCATCCCCTCGAACAGCCCCGCCGCTAGCCCGACATCGTATGATAGCTCGAAGTAGCGGCTGACGTCCAGCAGGCTCGGATTGGCGATTCGCCACGCCACAAGCTCGTCCTGATGAATCGTAGCGAGCAAATCAGAAGAAAGTAAAAACACATTTTCAACGTCGCGCATCACAGGTACTACAGATGCCAACCCAACCTGCTTGCACTGAGAACTACTTTTCTGTAGACAGTTCGTAATTAATGAAGCGTGACATGAGCACAGCAGGGAAAGGCTTCGAAAAAAAACCAACGGGTGCCCTTCCAACAGTATGCGGATAAAACTTTTAATAAATTGTTGGATGGAAACAAGTTCGCTTTAGAGTTTAGAGAAGCATGAGCGAAGGGTAGCGCGTATTTACCTCGCCGGGGTAAGATCGGGGCTCGAAGCGCGGGTCGATCTCGGTGCGCGTGAAGTCAAAGAGGGAGCCGCTACCGGTGGCTATGACGACGGTCCACCCGTCCGTGTCCGCATTTGTCACATTGTTACCGTACCCGTCCTTCGGCCGCACAAGCAGGCTCCCGGTGGTCACCTCGCCGCCGACCGCCACGTCAGTCAGGCTGTCCAGCGCCACACTGCTTCGCCCCGCGTCGATTAGATCGGGCGTGATCACGACAGGGATGGAGCGCACCGCCTCGTTCAGCTCCGGCTGGGCGCTCGAATACACTATCTCGACCTCGCCGTTCAACTCCAGCGTAACTGCTCACGAGAAAATAGGAGGAGAGGCGTTGATGGGTATCCTGTTTTATGCTCCGTTTCAAAATGAATATATTTAGTAAAAAAACGGGGTGATCACCTGTCAAGTTGTAATTTCCAGGCTCTTCGGTGAGGTAGGTGAAGGTGTAGCGTCCGTTTCCGTCGTCACTGGCGTCGACGGTGGTCAACGAGGGGCGGTCCACGAATGTGCCGGTCTCCTCGTCCAAAAATGCTTGACTGAAAAAGGCGGCAAACGTGTTGCCGCCAGTCGTTATCTTGTTGCCAAAGATGTCCACCGCCTGCGTTAAGAGGGAGCAAAAATAAATTAAGGCACGCCAACGCTGCTTCAGTACCATATATATCCAAAATCGACGAGAGTCGACCAGAAGACAGCGGGGGATCAATTAGTCAAATCGATTTTACGATAGCACGAACACGAGGATCGGCCAACGTGATAGAATGACGCCAACATGAAAAGGTTAAGGCACCACAGATGGTGGAGGATGTACACCATCCGTTGATCCCATGGAAACTTTCGACGCGGGCAGGAGCGGGTAACCCAGAAGTCCCGCCGCTGTTTTGATTGGCAGGCTCACCTGCACATAGAAGATACCCTGATAGCCCGCTGTGACGCCCTGCATGCCGCCGCCGTAGACGGAACAGAAGGGCGGCGAGATGGGGCCGGGGAGGACGCGCAGCCGGAAGGCCTGGCGGATGGTGTCAAAATAGTCGAGCGGGTTACGGACAATCTCCTGGTCGTTGCGGACTCGGAGGTCAAACACGCCACTGCTGGTGACGGTATAGATACCGAGGTAGGTGCCGTCGCCGTTGTCCTCGTACCGCCCCTCCTCGAGGAGGCCGATGGTAATGATAAACGACTCGCCGCCTTCTCGGATACGGTTGTTGTAAAGGTCGCGCGCCTCAATGTTGAACGTCGTCACCTCGCCAGCCTGGGAGAGAGGGCACGCAACAATCCAGTCGTCAGGTGAGTTGAGGTTGAAAGAGCATGCAATATTGTGCTATTTGTTAAAACAATTGACATAAACAACACTCGATATATACCACGCTACAAAGTTAGAAGATTAAGGCGCTGCAAGACTTTTTAAAACGCAAGAAATTAATTCCGCATTGCCAGAAACACTCGATCGTGTCGGCTTAGAGCAGATATAAATATAAATGAAAGCATGAGGAAGGACCGAAGAAAAAATGGATACTATTTCTCGTTCACAACCGAACAGTCAAGTGATTTAGACTCGCGTCAGCGACCACGTGACACCTACCTCTGCTTCCAACACATTTATCTCGACCGGCACGCCGTCCACCGTGACGGTCATAGTGCCGGTGGGGTGGTCGATGTTGGTGCGTTCCCCGCTGGGCACGCCGGGCTCGACCACCAGCGGCTCAAAGGGGCCACGGATGCCTTGGTCGTTCTGCAGCTGCTTCCCCTGCCGCGTGACGCTCAGACTGTAGCGCCCCTGGATCTGCGCCGTGAACTGCGCCACGTACACGGAGCCGCCGGGGCCGGTGGTGCCGTCACCGAGTCTGTAGAAGATGTCGCAAGACACGACACGCGGCTGGTCCGCGGGGCTGTCCAAGTGGCGCAGCGCAGCCACAAAGGAGTAGCCGTCTCGGGTCTGACGACGAAACGGCACAACACCGAGTAACACCCTTAACGACATAATCCATAAGAGTCAGAGAGGCAGCTGTCCGATATCCATGCCAAACTTTCAATAATAGCGGCAGAGCGGACTTGCATGAAATTTGCTCAACTTATCGTTCATTCGTTTTGCTCCACCTTCCCGATTTAAAATGTTTCAATCAACATCAATATTCGATGTCGCGAATGCAGTGACTCTCTTAAGGCGTGCGTGACGTGGGGGAAGCCCGCCCCTTATTCCCACGTATTGCAGAGGTTTCTTATTTGGTATGAATCCGCTTAACCCACAACGCGCTCGAGTTGTCGTCCCATGCGAATATGGGAACATCATTTTATGTTTATGGCTCCAGTTCATTATCATCCCGGGCAGCACATGATGCCAATCCAATGACAACCCATTCAAAACAGAAGGTGCTAAGAAATATTCAACTTGAGAGGGTCGACAGACTTACCTGACGGTTGCCGTAGCTGTCATATGCTTCGATGGTGAATGTGGAGCGCACGCCGGCGGAGGTGCGCTCCAAGATGCCTTGGTTACTCTTGACGATCGAGTGGGTGGCGGAGGGGCCGATGGGCTCGAAAAACAACTGAATGCGGCCGGCGATGACGGTGGCCATGTTGGAGCAGCGCGCGACGGCGTCGGGGGAGCGACAGATGTAGGACTCCACGCTGCCGCCCAGTGCGCTCTCGAACTGAAGCTGTGTGATGGCCAGCGTGGCACGGCCAGCCTGGTCGGAGCGGTAGCGTATGCGGTAGGTGCCGTCGCCGACGTCGGTGATCTCGACGCTTGCGGTAATCTTGAAACTGTGGTCGAAGAAATAAACGCCGTCGCGCTTAAACACCTGCGGAGCGGGAAGCAGAAAGGAGCCTCAGAGGCCTTCGTCCACCCAATCTTTGAAGCGCAGTTGCTCAAGCAGCAAAGCTCTTATTCCTTGTTGTAGGTGGCGGTCTCTCTCCAAAAAGGGGGGGTACTTCTTTTTCAGAACATATATATATATATATATATGGTTTAGGGTTTTAGGGTTTATATATATTCTTTTTTGCATGAGCTGTCAAAAGCAATGCTACTTGCCTTACAATCAAACTTTCAACCCTTTCTCCTAAAAAATCCTAAAACCTGAAACCTCGTCGTATTGTTGTTGCCTTGCCGCATTGCTCAGGAGTCTGTCAAAAGCATTTCAGTAGTGCTACTTGCCTCACAATCAAACTCCCCGCTAAACTTTAAACCCTTTCTCCCTCATTAACCACAAAACCCAAAACCTCGTCGTAATGTTGTTGCCTTGCTGCATTGCTCAGGAGCATGGAATTTTCAGGACTATAGCAACGGGTTGGTCAGAAGTAGCTTTTAAAAAGGGGGGGGTGCCACCTCAAACAATAATCGCCTTATGAATGCGTAATGCAACACAGTGCGCCATACAATCTACACCACAGTGCCGACTACTGATGTATTGCCGTTAAGCACCATACGCCAAACCTCGATTGTAATCCCTTTCAATCAAGTTCCACGATCGATCAATGCGGACGAACACGGGGTATCCTTCGGGGCCGGCAGCGTGAAGGGAGTGCACAAGCACAATACCTGCACAAGTTGACCGAACTCGTTTTCTTCATACTCCACTTTGACCTTGTCAGTCGCGGTCAGCGGGTTGTCACCGTTACCGCTCATGGCGATCGATTCGAGCAGGTTGAGCGTGACGCGAAAGTCGACGCCGCCCACCGTGACCATATTGCCGTACGCGTCGCGAGTCGCGATGTACATTGTCCGAGACTCGCCGGTTGAGCCGCGGGTGATGGGTTGGGTGAGGATGGTGTCGGGGATGGACGGATAGCCAGGGAGGACGGTCACGGTGGCGCCGTCGTTTGCTAGCGGAATGTCGTTGAGGCTCATACGGATAATGAGGTTCTGCGCCGCGTAACTGCGAAGCATGACCAGGTAGTACCCCTCCCCGCTATGCTCCACCTGCCATCCGGGAAATTTCAGGAAAGACGGGCAGGGTTGTCAGTTGCGTGGCCCGAGCTGCACTGGGTGGCTGGGAAATACAATCAGCGCACAAAGAGTCGATTTCGCCCCTTGCCGAAAGCTACCTACGAAAGCCGAAAGGCCGAAAGCTACCTACGAAAGGACGTCAAGGTAGCAGCAACAGAATTTGGAATACAGTGTTCTTCAGTCATGGAAACGCTAAAGAATTCCTCGCTGGTAGTGATAATACTATATCGAGCAAGTATACATCGATTTGGCACAAATTATGAAATGTTCATCTGCCATGCATCCAATGTCCCCTACGTCTTTGGCGACGGCTTTGGTTTCATACGTGCAACCTTGGGACCGAAAAAATACGCACCGGCTAACGTACATTAAATAGGCACTAAAATGAAACAGTAAATCTGAAAACACAAAATCTCCTTCACGAATCGAACATCGATTGCAACGAAACGGCTTAAAAGCAAAAGCGGAGGCAAGGACAATGAAGGGACATGAAGATGCACAGCCAACATTACACGGGCGCACCTGAAACCGACCGTCCTGTAGTACAGCGGGCGACGCCACTGTCACCTGCTGGAAGGAGGTCGTCGCCAAGCGGCCGCCGTCTCCGGTAATATTTACGTCCCACAGCACGCGCGAGTCGTAGACGTCAGTGGGGTCGTAGCGCTGGTCGTTGCCGAAACGGTCGCGAGCCTGATTAGCAATTGGACCAATTATCAATTGACATGTATAAATGATCGCTGGGGCAACACATATAGTTGGGCCAACCGCTACAATTGCTGCGCGTACAGAAAGAGCATTTTATCTGAGAACGAATATTGTCCAGAGGGAGGTGACCTGAATTGTGAACGTGAGCAGCTCGCCAGCGCGCCAGCCGTCGCCATTGTTTAGCTCCGAGGGCGGCGTGTCTTCGGGCGGGAAGCGCAGCTCGCGAGCAAAGGAACGTGAGGCGTCGGTTTGTGCGGGGCGAACGACGAGCTGGAAGGGCCGACTGGGCTTGATCCGTGTGGGAACGTGGCCCTCGTCGCACTGGCCTTCCACCAGCGACCCTTTACACGCGCGGATGTCCACCTGATCCACGGCGTGAGCAGAATAAGAGTTGTCAGTAGGCCGCACCCTCTTTGCGGAAGTCGATAAGCACATCTCAGAAGCCGAAGCCCCGACACTTGAGGCGACAACATATGAGCCAAATGGTACCCGAAAAGTGGCGATGAACTACTGTTGACCGTCAATAAATTGTTACACACATGTGTCCATGAAACGCATTATTAAGAAAGGGTTCACGAACAAATAACAAAATAATACCGCGTCGAGTATAAATTCGTGCGTACCTGGTACGTCCCAGCGCGCTGAAAGTCTCCCATGCCGTCCAATCTGAAGGAGTAGCGGCCGGCCAGGTAGGTGGGCCAGCTGTAGTACTGCGGCTTGGAGTGGTCGAAGACTTCAAAGGTCTGGTTTAGGTCGCCGCCCGTCTCGCTAATGCGCACCCGGAAAACGTCGCCGCCGGTGCGCTTGGCGATGCAGAGGAGGGGCAGAGGGCAGGTGTACGCCTGCATGAGGACCTCCAAGTCCTCGCCCGCCGTGGCGCGAGGGAAGGTGGTCAACTCGGAACCGTACGAGTTGACGACCCGGCTGGACTCGGGGCGGATGAGGCCGTCCTCGGCTCGAAAGTTGGGGCTGAAGGGCGACCCCTCGATGGCGCCCTGCGCCTCCCGCGGCGAGTCGATCAACCGCGGCTTCAGACTGATCAGGATGTTGTGGATGCCGACCACCTGCCGATACACAAACAGTTCCCAATTAAGTCACAAAGTTGCAGTTGTCGCTGATGACATGAAGCAGGCCGTCGGCTCGTTCCCGGACGTCTTTGCCCAAGAAGGAGAGGGGGGGGGGGGGGGGGGGGGGGGTGGGGGGGGGGGGGGGGGGGGGGGGGGGGGGGGGGGGGGGGGGGGAGATATCACGCACGCATGTCCTATTATTATATCAGAGAACAAGCACCAGCAAGTCGTCGTCTCTCCACGAGACACAAATAGGCGAGTTTCCTATTCAAGTCAATCCAATTCAATTTGACACGGGACTGATAGGCTATTACTCGATTTTGGGTGAATTTGCATGCAGAACGATAGCGCTACTTATGGTCGAGAGAAAAGTAGGCTGTCAGTGTTGCAATACGCTGTCGTCATAAAATTCCCGTCGACTCTGCAAACTCCGCAATTCCCGCAATTGTCAACTAACCCCTAGCTTTCGGTCTCGAGCCCGAAATCGCGGATGACGCCGGGCGATTCAAGTGCACGACAGGCCAATTTACCTGAGGCATGAAGCTTCCGATATACACGCCGGGGCCGTCCTCCATGTTGGTCTTGCTCACGCCAACGTTACTGCTAGGAGGGTACACCATCACCTCAAACACGTCGCCGCCAGTGAGGCGGCGGTTGCCGTAACGATCGCGCGCCTCCACCTGAAACACCGCCTCCACGCCCACCAGCCCACCCTCCAGGATGTCGTTGCCGAACGCGGTGCACATCCTGGCCACCGTGGGCCCCGGGAGCACCGTCACGGGCAGCGGCTCGTAGTTCCCGATAAAAGGGTTCAGCCCGCCGGGAAGCGGGTTGTACACGTTGTCGAAGGCGGTACAGGCATTTATATTGAGGCAGAAGCGAATCGATAGCTGGTGCTTGCCTGCAGCAGCAAGACGCGTGGCTCGGTTGGTCAGTAAGCGACGCGATTCCGCATCGAATTGTAACACAACCGCTGCGTTCTGCAACTAGATTGTCGCAGTGTAGCCTATATACTCGAATAATACACAAACGTAAATAAGCAGATGACCGCACCACTGCCTCCAATTCCAGTATGCGGATACAAAATGCCCATATTTGTATTTGCTATGAAAACTAAGAGTTCACGCACGACGATACATGTCCCGCTGAGGTTCAGCTAAGGGCAATTTCAACGAATTCCCTTTTCGGCAGTGAATTGTTTTAGACAGATGCAAACAAATGTTTTACAGATATGCCCGGAGCAGGGGGCTCACCTGTGGAGAGGCCCGAATCGCCAGAGGGCGCTTCACTGGCGACGACAGTAGTGATGGAAATTGTGTAGCTACCGTCCGTGAGCTCCCCCTCTGGCGCGCCCGCCACGCCGATCGTGAACTGACAGTCACCGCCGCTGTCCTGCAAATTGTTTGAGCATCCCTGCTCGCAGCCGGCCAAGCCACGCATACCCTCGAGTCAGTCTCTCCGCTACAATATTTTGAAGAAAAAAGCCGAGCAAAACTTAAGACAAGACAAAAAACAATTAATCGGTGGAATCAGCCGGTCCAGTTTGCCGGTATCTGCTGCAAAACAATTTTCAGTTCCATTTTCTTGAAATCATACAATGAAGCTCTCGCCTATTCAATGACCAGCATGATGAAATAATAAACGGCTCAAGACCCGCAGAGCGCCGTTTCGTCTTTGCTGCTTATTATCGACAAATTACATTAACTGTGTCGAAGAATTACTCGAGTCCGAAGTTAGTATTACACTGTTAAAAGGAAAACAAGAAAAGTTTAACGCAGTCGCAGCGGTAATCCCCTCCCTACTCCCTACTGCCCGAAATATTAAGTTACTGAATTGCCAGTAAACTGGAACGACAGGGAGTAACATATACATGATACTATTGCGAGTATAGCTGTCGAAGCGAACACTAAAAAAGGGAGAGGCGTAACGGCCACGCTTATCTACTAAAGAGTAGAATGAATATGAAATCATTTCGAAAACAGAAAAAGATACTTTGCCGCGCCACGAGGAGAAGAGAGGGAGGAAGCGCACCTTGACCACTGATGACTGCCCCGCCGTGACCCCCTTCACCACAATCATCTCGACCACCCAGTTTTCGGGGCGATCGCTAAAAGCATGTCGGTTGCCAAAGCGGTCGCGAGCGATGACCTCCAGCTTGAATTCGGTGGCCACCGTTGCCTCCAGCAACGAGTCTCCCGTCTCCGCGGTCAACCCCACAATTTCACAGTTTGGCCCGTAGACGGGACCCGGGTCGACGCGAACCGCAAAGGGGCTGCCCATCATGGGCTTCCCATTCAGAATGGCTTCGAGCATGTACACGCCGTAGGGCGTGGCCGGGAACTGGCGGTCGGTACGAAACACAACCTGAAACTCGGCCGCAACGTAGTCGTTGCTGATCTGTAGCCCGATGCCTGCACCGGCAGACCCAAAGCGACCCAGACGGAATTCAAAATCATTATATGCTGTCATTTGGCAATGCACTTTGCATCCCCGTGTTTTCAAGGATTCTTCCCGTCGGACAGATAGACATCACATTACGATATATACTCTCATTAAGACATCGAAGTAGACACGATACAACACAGATGGAGTACATACTGGCAACTTACCCGGCACATCACCGACACTGGGGGTGTAGATGGGTGGGATGACGGTGCCATCGCTGCGAACGGCGTAGTTGAGGTGCGTGAGCGTGCAGCCTGGTGGAGAGAGATCTCGGTCGAGCCGCGGCGCGTATCGGGATGTCAGGCCCGCCTCCCACACGCACGGCTCCCCCTTCAGCACGCCCCCCTCGCCGTCGTCGCGCTCGCGCAGCGCCGTGCCGAAGGTGACCTCGAAAGTGTCGAGCCGTTTGCGGTCGTTGAACTCCTTATTGTTGCCCAGTTGGTCCATCAGGCGGAGGCGCAGCAGCACCTCCACACCTGCCTCTACTCGAAAGTCGTACCCCATCTCCGCACCCTCCGCGAGCACTCGCCGGTGGTAGTCCGTCCACGCCGCCGCACCCGCCTGCACACGCAGGTACATTTCCGGTTCCGCGCTCAAAGCTAGGCAGTATTTCAGCTATAAAGAAATTAACGTGAGCGAGATCGAGAGCGTTCTAGTCGCACGTCACGGTACTTCTGCACCAATGGCCGCCATCTCATTTTTTTGGAGAATCTGTTCCAATTCCCAGCAAAGCTTTATTTGAGGCGGAAACAGCCTATGCCATTCCAGTGTCATATCGCAATTTCGTTTTCGATTTTATGTCGCGTTTTCACTACATCAATACGGAGCTGAAGAATTTGTCGCGTGTAGATGGGTTCGAGCCTAGAATAAACATTTTATTAACTTCACTGGAATAATTCCCGTGACGATTACGACAGAGCGGATAGAATGCAAGTGAATTATGCAAGCCGACTGATGAGACTGAAGGTCGCATGATAGAGGTTGCGTACCGGGCCGGCGTTCTCATCTTCGCCGTACACTGGTCCGCTCAGGTCGGAGGCAAGCACGCGTCGAATTGGTGTCGACTTGGGAACTCGCTCGCCGTCCCAGTCCCACGCCGGCTCCTCCGCCCAGGGAGACAGCAGTCGGCGGCGCTTGCCGAGGCCGTTCGGCACCGTGTGCCTCTCCATGGGTGACAGAAGCTGCCGGCGACGGCTGATTGTCATGTTGCCTTCGCGCAGCAGCTCACTCACGGCGCCGTCGGAGTCACCCGATATCACTTGAAACACGTACGGCGAAGTCTGACGGTGCGAAAGAGCGCACAGGAAAGCAACTTAATGACATTTGATAGTGCAGGGCGCGCGCTTGCGCGCCAGGGGGGGGGGGTAGGGGGGAGGGGGGGGAGAGGGAAATAGAGACAAAGAGGAGTGAGAGGTCGGCGGGAAGAGAAGGTAAAGAAGGCGATGGAGAAGGGGGAGGGGGAGGGGAAGAGGAGAGGTAGAAGGGAGAGGGAGAGACAAAAGAAGGAAGGAAGAAAAGGAGGTGAGCGAGATAGAGGAGGGGCGGAAGAAGGAAGAGGGAGTGAGACGGAAAAGGGGGTAGAGAAGGAGAGGAGAGGGAGACGGAGGGGGTGGAGAGAAGGGGAGAGGGGGGAAGGAGGAGGCAGGAGTGGGAGAGAGGGGAAGATGAGAGAAGGGGGGGGAGAGAGGGGAGAGAGAGAGAGAGAGAGAGAGAGAGAGAGAGAGAGAGAGAGAGAGAGAGAGAGAGAGAGAGAGAGAGAGAGAGAGAGAGAGAGAGAAAGCGAGGGAGGGAGCGAGGGAGGGAGCGAGGGGGGGAGGGAGGGCGAGGGCGAGCGAGAGAGAGAGAGAGAGAGAGAGAGAGAGAGAGAGAGAGAGAGAGAGAGAGAGAGAGAGAGAGAGAGAGAGAGAGAGAGAGAGAGAGAGAGAAACGATGCGAATAACGGAAAACTCGCATCCGACGGTACGACGACTAATGCACGACATTTTCTGCTGGTACATGTGGTACGTATCGGTACGTTTCGGTGCGTTTATGTACGTCGGTCTGCCGCGTCGAATTTTTTGGTATCCCTAGCTAGAGGGGGACAGTATCGGAAATGTGGGCGATACAAGATAGATATGAAATATCAATCCCGGTTAAATTAATTATATCAATACCAGTACGTGTCTTATGGCTGAAAATGCGGAAAAACGTTGCGAATAACGGAAAACTCGCATCCGACGGTAAGACGACCAATGCACGACATTTTCTGGCGGGACATGTGGTACGTTTCGGTACGTTTCGGTGCGTTTTTGTACGTCGGCCTGCATCGGATTTTTTGGCATGAGGCTATCCCACAATCCTATGATTGAGGAGGAAAGCTGCTCAATTAATCACACCAATAAAAAACAAATGTATGTGGTAATTCGCGTAGGGCATCGGAATACTAATTCACAGGCATAAAAACCCCTTTTGGTTAATAAAAAAAACATAAGCAAAGAATCAGCCGATAGACAATAGACGGTTTTCGTGTGGTGTAAATTAGGAAAGAGAGGAAGGGCGGCTCACGTTATCATTCTTGCCCAACGGTTCGGTGTTCTTCACGTACCACACGTCGTTGTCGTCCATCTCCCAAAAGCGAAGGTAGCAGTCGAGGCGGTACCAGCCGGTGGCCTGAGGCATGATGAGGCTCGTGGCCGCGGGGCTGGGGTTTTCAAGAGGGATGTAGACATTTGAGTCGGGCAATGTCATGTCTTTCACGATTGTCACGTTTTGTGTCCAGAAGCGCTGGTCCTGGCGCCAAAGCGGGAAGGAGGTGAACCAGCGCTCCGCCAGTCCCTGCAGCAAGCCGTCCACCCCGATCAACACGTCAGCGAAGAACCGCAAATGCAACCATAGTTATCAGATGCCCCGCAAAATTGCCAACCAATGCGCTCAATGATTCGCAGCAGCGGGTGCAATTTTGCTGTGACTTGACAGACGCACTGAAAACAAAACAGGGGAACGACAAACACGCTTTCGTGTCACTGCTGCATGTCAGAAGATGCAGTAGAATTACGGCCACTGAAATGTAGCTTAGACTGAAATACGCAGAATGTGATTAATGAAGCGCCCAGTTTAATCAGAAAAAAAAAACATGACACATGACGGTCCAAAGACATTTTTGCAAGTGTATTCTGAGACTGGGGAAAACAGCATCGGCAGAATGGCACAGCATTATATGAAGTACTGCTATCACAGCCGCAGGTGATAGTGAAATAGACAGCCGCAAGTGCGGGTCACGAAAATGTGCGTGGCGGTGCGGGGTGTGCTGGTGTGCGGTGGAGGCGATCGCTCACCGACGGCTGCGCGACGCCACCGACCCAAGGACGGATTGTGTTTACCCCGACTTGGCCCAGGTTGTCGCTGGTGTAGTACAGCTTGCACGCAAAGTCGCGCTCTTCGTCCTGATCTGTTTTGGGGAGCCCGTAAACGTCAAAAGCCCTGATGCTCATCTTAACCTCATCGCCCGCCTGGTGCGGCCACGCGAGGCGGTCGTCTGTGCCGGGCTCGCTGTCCACAGTGTTCCCCAGGATGGTGCCGACGTCGTCGTACGCATACGACTCAATCTCGCTGGTCAAGCCAGGCAAAATATCCACCACCACGCCGAAGGGCTGCTCCGGGAAGGTCAGCGTTGAAATGGTGATAAAATCTCTGCGACACAAGGGAAGTGACATCAGTTGCTGGTAGAAATCAATAGGCAGCCGAGCGGCATATCAGAAACTGCAATGTCAGGGGAGGAGGGGCTCACAGGACGGCGTTGTTAGGATAGCCGCTCTCCCCCAACACATTGCTCGCCCGCGGGCGCAGCTCGTCGTTTTCGTCTTGCCAAATGTAGCGCTGCGTCGGTACTTTCAGACCGTCTAGGCTGGTCTCCAGGACGGCATAGCCGACAAAGCCGTTGGGGATGTACCTCGCCTCGTAGAGCCCGGTCGTGCTCGGCGCGACGTCGCCGATCACCAGGGTCCCGCCAGTGATGGGGTCAACGGACACGGACCACTGAAGGCCACCCTCGGGAAGGTCATTGTCGTACTTGTCCCGAGTCTGGATGTACACCTCGGTGGGGACGCCGGAGCGGACAGTGCCTGGGTTGGAGTTGTTGAAATTCACGCCCGGGCCGTACACCACGGTGCGGTCAATGGCGAAGGAGTCGGCGCGGAAGGAGACCTCCATGGGCGAGCCGCTGATGTGCCGTCCGTTGTCGGTGATGCTGAGAGTGAACGCACCTGCGATGTACGGCCGTGTTGTAGCTGTGCCGTTGCCGCCGGCCAGAACTGTCACGCTGTGACTGTCGTCGCCGGGCGCGAGGATGTAGCGCAGGGGCAGCGCGCTCGTTTGCGCGTTCTGAGGGGGGCCAAAGCCGGGCTCCTCTTTTGGGGCGGTGTAAGCGCGCTGCGCCAGGTCGGGGTCGACGGGCACGAACGTGAAGTCGAAATAGGCGGGCCGCCCCGTGAACTCGTCAACCGTGATGGTGTCGCGACGGTTGCCGTACGTGTCACGCTCCTCCACCACCATGGTGAAGGACTGGCCGACAGTGAGCAGCGCGAGCGGGATGGCCAGCCCTGTATTGGTGGTGGCATAGCACTGGGTTGGGTCCTTCGCGCCGGGCGTGATCACGGTGAAGAGGTAATAGTTGGGCGCAGAGCCCGCGAAGAGTGGGTTGGGGCGAGGTCGGGTGCCGTCGGAGGCGGACACCGCGGTTTCGGCGTCGCCGTCGAGCAGCAGCGAGAGCTCGTACTCGCCTCGCAGCTCCTGCGTGATGGTGGCGCGGTATGAACCCTTCTCCTGCGCAGTCGCCGATAGAGCCAGGTCCTCCACCTCGCCGAACAGCAAGCTGCCCTCGCCACCCGCTGGGCGAACCATCCGAATCTCAAACACGTCGCCGCCCAGCAGCGGCGTCCAGAGCTGCTTGTTGAAGAAGCGGTCGTACGAGGTGAGCTTCAGCTCGATGGACTCGCCGGCGCCGGTGCGCAGACCGTCGGGGTTGCCCTCGACCGGGTTGGTGTAACGGTACTCCGACGGCAGCTGATCGACTGGTACCAGCTGCCCGCCCAGGTAGTATAGCTGAACGACCACAAAGTCCTCATGCGTGGGCGCCGGTAAGTGAATCATCCCGTCCGTGATCGGCATTCTGTGAAGGCGCGAGGGCAGGGTGTTGCTGTCTAGCCCGTAGGTGGTGGTGTCAATCCCGGTTATCTGCATCAAAGATGGCAAGTGGTGATCAGACTTGTAGCGGATGATTGAGTCGGTGACTCCAATAATAAGTTCCACGCAATAATAGCAAGTTAAATCAAAGAGCAACAGCAACAACGCAGTCATGTCTTATATTGCTAGCGCTTAGACAATGTAAAGACACTTCGGGTTCGTGCAATAATTGGCACTGACAATTTGTTAGGGTGATAAAGTTTTGTTTGCATCTCACTTTCGAATGATTGGTGCAAGCAGAATGGCACTCACGTCAATCGTGTGGGTGCCCATGAGAATAATATTGGTATGCCAATCATAATTGGCATCCTGGATGATCATATTGCTTCCTTCAGCAAAATTGTTGTCGAGGTTGGGGTCGTCGAGGCCGTCCAGGTAGGGGAGCGTGATAGAGTAGGTGCCGTCGCCGTTGTCCCGAAACACGCCGTCCTCCGTCGGCGTGCTGGTCAAGCACATATATATTACGTTCACCGGAGGGTCCACCGGCACGTCCTCCGTTCCCAGCCGAACGCCCTCATTGCTGCGCGCGATGCGAATGCAGAGCTCGTGAAGTATGCCGCCCTGTGTGTAATCAAAGTTGGAATCGCTCCGCACCTGTCCAGAGTGAATTTCAAGCAATACACAGACACACACACACACACACACACACACACACACACACACACACACACACACAGGACTCAGCCGTCACAAAAAGTCAGTCGCTTACATCACTGACACGCTAAAACGCACCTCTTCACGAAACCATAAGACACGAAACTGGGCTGAAACAGCAAACCAAACACTTCACAGGGCCGCAACACCCGAGTATCTTTTATTCATAAATGTGAGTATACTCATGCCACAGTAACCATTTGCAGTGCCATGCAATGTTAAGGTCTATCAGTGTGTGGAAAGTAAGGGTTCCATAAACAGGTGAACGTGTTCGAATATCATAAAGTCATGACTTTTAAAGCCATAAAATGCACAAAACCAAGTAGCGCATAAAACACATTCACAATATACAAAGTCAAACTTCGTTTACTGCAAATTTTGCACTGTCCCGAAAAACTCGGGTCACAGCAAGCGCGTACTCCTGCATGGATGGTTGCCATAGTAAAAGAGTGAGACAATAACAAAAGAAAAGGTAAACAAGAGCTGGGTGAGCACATATAGAAATAAACGGGGAGGTGGTAATGTATCAACAACACCGCCAATCAAGTAACAGCGCGAAAATAAATTAAATGGCAGAAAATCGCAATGACATGCAACCGACGCCGCTGCGTATTCAAGGTGAAGCAAGGGAGACAGCCGGGAGCCGGGCCTCAACGGGGTCATGAGGCGATTTAAGGTGAGGGGCGTACCTGGATGAGGAACTCGGTGCGCTCGCCGCAGCGGCTAAATGAGTACTGTCCGGGGTAACGGAGGCCGTTGATGTGCGTGAGGCGGGTCTTGCTGATATCAGGGTCGCCGATGTCGTTGCGTACTTGCGCAAAAACGCGGGTGGGCGTCAGCAGCGGGTTCCTCACCAGCGTGAGCAGCTCCCCGTTGGAGGCCTCCACGTCGGTGGAGCCTCGGATGGGGACCGCGATGGTTGAGGAAGAGCCGTAGCGGATCTCGATCAGCAAGAACTTGCTCGTCTGCCCGCCGTCGAGCACGAGCGGCGTAGCTCGGTAGTCGACGATGTATTGCCCGGGGTTCGCCGGGTCAGCTCGCGTCCGCGACATATACAGCAGCGACCCGTCCGTATTCTCCTGCGTGATGAACGACGCCTCGCACGAGTCCTCCGTTGCGCTGTCGCATATCTTCACAAAGAGGTAGAACCGTGCCGCCTCCGCCGTCTACAGCCAGGTCGCCCAGCGATAATGCGCACGTTAATGAGCGGCGAGCAGAGTAGAGCACACGAAAATGAAGTAAGGGTACGTTCGCGACATAAAGAGAAAGAAACATTGAAATTAGGCGACAAACAGGGTTTCTCATTTATTCACGTCAAGGCTTTCGAGGCTGCAGCTTTCAGCACTCATCACCAGGGTTATTTCAGGGTTCCATTCGAACCTAGGTAAGAGGAAGGGGGACGGGAGGGACTTCTAGGTGTGCGGCGGGACAGCGGCCCCACCTGCTCCGCGCCCGTCTCATCTCGCGGGTTGCCCAGGTTGTCCTTGGCCACGATGTGGATGGAGGTGGTGACGTCGGTGATCGCGCCGCGCAGGCCGGGGCCGTAAGCCTCGCACATGGCAGGCGCCGTGACGGAGGGCCGGATGCGCAGCTGGTAGAACCCGCCCCCGGGCTTCCAGCGCAGCGTGATTGGGTCCTGCGTAAACATGGGATTCGATATTCAAAAAAATTCGCCGGGCGTCATTCAAGAAAGTAACCATAACAAATAGAGGGCCCCTGACCCAAACAACTAGGGCTCAGCAAACCCTAATACTGAGAGAAACTCTCCACTACGACTGTGATTGATTGCTTTGAATAATATTAGAGCAATGTGGTTACAGGTCTTGCATAACCTGAATGTTGGCATTTTGGCTATCGAGGAAATTGAAACTCATGATTGGATAATTCGCAAACTGATTAGAAATTCGGGCAGCGTAGTTGACGAGGCAATGGAAAAGGAGAGTGGGCACTTCGTTTGGCTGTGCCCTCACCTGCACCACTTTCTTGACCTCCACGCCGTCCACCTCGATGCGCACGGTATACGCGGCGGCCTCGCTGGAGAAGAAGCGGACGGCGTAGATGCCAAAGCCCATGTAGTTGCGCTCCGGGATGTTGGGGGATGCCTCCGTCCCGAGGTAGATCAGCTCCCCATTGCGCTGCCCAATGATCTCTACGGTCAGTTCACTGCCGTCGTCCAGTCTGTTCTGCACCAGATTGCCGTACTCGTCGCGCAGCTGCATGTAAAAGGCGCCCGGCTGCCCCGCCACGCCAAACAGCTCATCCAACGCCTGCGCCTCGGTGTACGTGTCCGGCGGGTCGTTGGGCAGGTGCACTCGGAAGCGGTGCGTCTTGCCGTGGAGGGTGGACAGGAAGGAGCCGTCGTTCCACTGAAACAGCTCCGTCAGGCGGAGGTCATAGGGGCCAGGCTCGACCTGCATTGCGCAGCGACGGCGCGTGAATAAAGTGTCTGATATCCCTACAGAAACCTGAGATGTAATTGCAATAGCTCTTCCCAACCAAATTTGATAACCCAACCATAAAAGCCACATACATATTACACCGTGAAGCCAGATATATGATGACCACTTATTTGATGGTTTCTGCACATGCAGGTGTGGTGCGTGAGCTGGGATGAAATGGTGGAGGTTCGCACGATGATGGGGAAGGGCGCCATGTAGGGGGAGTAGGAGGCGGTGCCTTGCTGCCCGTCGGAGCCCATCACCGAGTCGACGGCGTTGGGGACGAAAAAGCCGTCCAAGTCAACCAACTTCATCCGGATCTGTGGCGCACAAGGGAAGTCCCGTCAGACACTACCACACAGCAATCCGCACAGCGTCAGATGGGGCTACAATATCGGGCTGTATGCGAAGGGCTTAGATAAAAAAGGGATTTTGGGGACAAACTCCTCAAGCCTCAACGGTAATCCAATTGAATACGCCCAAGGGTGCCATAGGGTTCCCTTTCAGTTTTTTGTTGATTACATATTCAACTCTGTAACCAAGATCGGGTAAAATGTGGTACTATTTTCGGCATCACAAGTATGCGTGAGAGATTCAGGCCGGGATGCAGGGCGGGGATCGCGCCTGCATATCGAAGAGGCCGGCGAGGTCGGAGGTGAAGGTCGTCTCGAAACGGCCGTCGCCGATGTAGTCCATCGTCTTGCTGATGTCGGCGGTGGAGTCCGAGGGGGAGTAGACCACGGCGCCGCCCTCGCGGATGGGCACCTCGTAGATGAAGCGGCGGATACCGTCCTCGCCCGCGCCGTTGTCTGTGTCGCGCTGCAAGATGCCTTCGCAGCGGCCGTCGTTCAGAGCGCGCATCGCCTCGGTACACGCCAAGTTCAGACGGAAGGTCGGCCACGGGTAGTTGTCCGTCCCGCCCTGCAGCAAGACACAGAAGGTGCGGCGCTCGCTGTGAGGACAAATTGAGAGAGGCCAAACAAGGAAACACTGCCAATATTCGGCTCTCCCATTATAAAACATCACATTTAACCCAAATTCAACAAAAACCTAAAAAAATTAAGTTTGAGCCAGGTCCAGCTTCTATGCTAAAGAAGATAGGGTTACCAAGATAGGAAGAATGATGCCTCCGAATAATCAAACTACACAAAAATGGCAATGAACATATACATCCTCATTAAAGAACTTTTTGTGGCTGACATGTCCTGAGGGAATGACTTATACAGATGAGAAAGGCGAAGGGGTTACCTGAAAGTAAGCCTCCTCGGCGTCCGTCCGATTGTTGCCGTACTTATCTCGCAGCTGAAGGATGTAACTAACGCCGCGCCCCTGCGCGCCCACCTCGCCCGCCACAAAGCCGTCCAGCGCAGCGCCGTACGCGATGCAGTTGGCTGGCCAGGTGGGGCCGGCGGAGACTAGCACGGTGAAGGGGCTGCCTGTGGTGCCATCGGGCGCGTCGGGGACGGGGCCGATGTGCTCGTTGTAAAGCTTCACACCCACCGTCGCATTGCCAACCTGGAAAGGGGGGGGGGGGGGGGGGGGGGGGGGGGGGGGGGGGGGGGGGGGGGGATAGGAGCTCAGGCTATCCCGCAACACACTGAGGCAGGAAGTGGAGGGAGAAAAGGCAGGCGGTATTCGATAAAGAAATGAAAACGAGATGAAACATTAAAAAATGTTGTCATTTTGCCCCGTGCTTCCCATTTGCGAGAAAATCTGTCACCATACATCCAAGAGCAGTGAAGTGTGAACGGGTCACCCACAGACAGTGCGTAATACTCTGGATACAACAGAGAACGAATACATATAGTCAAAATAAAGAGCTTAGTTCCCAGTTAGGCGTCAAAGCACCTTGTAGGCCTTGTAAATTACGGTGTAGAAGCCCTTCTCGCCGGTGAAAGTCATGGAGGCGTGGGGGGTGACCATGGTGAGCGCCAGCTCCTCCGGCACCGGCTCCAGCATGTCCTGCCCGCGGGGGTCGGTGACGAGCGACTTGCAGTTGGGCGGGATGGCGGAAGAGGGGCCCACAGAGGAGACCTCCGTGCCCGCGTGGTCGTAGCCGCAAAAGCCCAATACGTCGGTGACGGTCATGAAGAAGGGGTCGCCGGGCTGACCAGTGGCGTACACATCCTGGAGCATCGCGGGCAGGGCAGAAAGTTTAGATAGTTGACATTTCGGTGTCACAACAGGTATACAATAGGTAGACAAAACAGACGAACGGAAACTGAAAAACTGGAATCAATGGGAGTGAGGCGATGCTATCGATGGGATATCAGCATCAGCAAACACATCCATAAGCAACGCAACCGCTGCCAAATTTGAGAACAGGTAGAATAGAAAAATGATGAAGCAACGCAGCCAACACTCCGACGCAGGAACAGCGTCTAAATCGAGTACCCAATCAGCGAAACAGACGGAGAGAAAATTAAAAACGTCCAGATAAAATGTTGATTTGGGGATTGGATTACTAAGCCCTGTTTGACCGGTGGCATTGCGTCTAAAAAAGGTAATCGCATGAGTGGGATGGTGTGGAGGAGAAGAGATGGGCGGGGGGGGGGCCCATGGCCACCTGTAGGTTCTGAAAGCGGTCACGGGCTTGGACGGAGAAGATAGCGGCCTCGCCCGCGATGGCGAGGTCGAGGCCGTTGGTGGAGAATGTTCCGATGGGGGCGGCGCCCTGCTCGTACACGGCGAACGACTCGTACGCGTCTGTGATGCCCTGCCGGATGATGATCTCCCATGGACCGGCAGGGACGGGGACCTGCTTCACGCGCACCTCCAGGCTGTAGGTGGGCTGCTCCCGAATGCGCTTGGTCACGTACACCCACACTGTGTAGGAGCCGTCCTCGTGGTCGGTGATGTTGGAGTAGGAGCGGAAGTTCAAGCGGCCTTGTGAATCCAGAGTGTCAAACTGGGGGAGGGACGGGTCGTGGGGCATGGAAGACCGCACATATTCCGCACCCTGCACAAGCATCGAAGCAGAGGGTTCAAATATGCACTATCCCAGTTTGATTGCAGAGGTTCTCGTGTGTGTGTGTGTGTGTGTGTGTGTGTGTGTGTGTGTGTGTGTGTGTGTGTGTGTGTGTGCACGCGCGCGCGCACATCTGGTTTCTGTGCAATTCAGCATGCTTGAGCACGCATGCTTCTGTGCGTGCACTGACATAAGGCGTACGTGTTACAGTAACACATTTTTTCCCCGCACCTTGAAAACCACCGAGATGATGTCTCCCCCTTCAGTGCGCCTGTTGCCAAAGACATCACGCGCGGTGATGGTGAACTGGGAAAGCTCGCCCACGGTGAGTTCCGTCAGCGCGGGGCCCGCCACGGAGGTGAACATCGCCTGAGTGTGTGTGCGGAGAGAAAGGCAGGGCAGCCCTTAGCAGCAGGACTCAACTGAGCATAGAGCGTCAATCTCTAAAATCGTAAACCTGTGAATGTTTTACGGGTTTGTTATGTGGGCTAGCTACCTGTGTGGGCCCAGGCAGCACTGTGAGTATGTAAGGGCTGCCCTTGATGTGCGGCCCCAAGATTTCGTTTCCCGCCTCGTCCTGCTGCAGCTGACCCTTGAACGTAACCGACAGCGTGTAGTTGCCGGCCCGGTCGAGACCGAAGTTGACGCGGTAGAGGCCCTGCCCCGAAGTGCGAGGGCGAGCGAGGTTGCGGAGACACTTGTAGGTGCTGCGCCTCTCGTCGTCGAGTGGGAGCGAAGCGGTGTTGCACTCCTCCGGGAAGCTTTGGTCCTCGGGCATCATCAACACGCCCTCCTGCTTGTTGCCCATGTCGTGGTAGTTCGGAAACTCCCAAAGCGAAGCAAAGGGGTTGCTGATCACCTCCGCAATCGCGCCACCGTCCCTGTTGGCGTCGCGCCGAACCGCGCCCAACCGGAGCTGCTCCGTCGGCATCTCTGCGGGGTTGTTGACCGCGTCGTTTGGAAAGCCCGGCCCCTACTCGCACAGGGTGAAGACCGTTCGTTATTGTCGACATCAAGGACAAAGTGAAATTATCAAAGAGACGCAAGGCGATTACTCGGCATGCTGTTTTGAGTACTCGGTAGGGATCGGGCACAGAGACCACCACTTCATTCGTCAAACACACACTCTGGCACACGGGTTCTCACGGTGATCGTGACGGTGAAGTTGTCGTCGATGTTGAGCTGGCGGTAGCCGAAAGTGTTGACGGCCTGGATGAGAAAGCTGCTGGACTCGATGCCCGCGGTGGCGTACATGGCGCACGGCCTCTTGAATAGCCGAGTGCACTCGTCGCAGGTGTACTCGTCGCAGGGGCGAGGGCATTGAAAAGTGAAGCTGGCGGGAACAACGTTGCCGTTGCGATCTATCGACTCGGGCGTCTCCACAAAGAGTAAATACGTGAGCTGCAAGCAACGGCACGCAAGACCATCGCGTGAGCAACAATAACTGCGTGTCCCGCGACTTGGATTACATTCACTTTGAGTGTATAGCTTTACTAGGGCTGTCAGAGGTGGTAGGGTGTATTTTCGGGGCACCCACCAGCCCCGAGTTGAACAGGTCGGTGGACACCTCCCGAAATTCCTGGTCGTTAGTGATGCTGACGGTGGGGAAGGTGTTGAGGATGAAATCCGTTTCGTTCTGCGCGCACTCGTCGCAGCTCCACGGCTTCACGGGGCAGCGGTACTCTGCATAACGGGGCAGCCGACCGACGAGCAAGGACGCGTCAACGTGAGCAAAGAGGGGCAGCCGACCGACGAGCAAGGACGCGTCAACGTAAGCAAAGAGCGAGTCGTTGTCGAAGACGAGTGGAAAATAAATATAACCTCTAGCGAACTTAGTACGTATGCGCAACGAGGTAGACAAATATGTGAATTGACCATATAATCCACACGAAAACGCATCGAACTGACGTCGATGATATCGAGGTAGAGGCACAGTCAGCAATGTAAACGCGGAATACAGAGCGGACGCGCACCGCCAAACTCGACGCCCTCCGTGGCGGAACCGGTGGAGGTGAAGGCGTAGGACCTGGTGGCGTCCGTTTTGAGCGGGTAGATGAAGGAGACGTACTCCTCGATGGCCCGGCTGTCGCGGAGGTCGTGGAACATGTAGGTGGGCGGGTGGTCCAGCTCCCACTGCTCCTGCAGGTCGTACTGCTGTTGCAGGTCGGTCCCCATCCACATTATGTCCACGCGCCGCTCCAGCTTCGAGTCCCGCCCCTGGCTCTCCGCCTTGCTCAGCCCATCCGCCAACGCCTGCTGGTCCGGTACCTCACTCTCCACAAACAGCAACCGCTGACTCGTCTCCGGGATCAGCTCCACGGGGTCCAGGGGCTGCATCGCACGAAAGGCCGCCACGTTCGACTGCAGGCTGATGGCCGGCTTCATGCTGAGCTCCTCCGTCAGGGGCGGCGTCTGCGGCGGCCGACCCCACCGCACCGCCTCGTACTCGTTGCCAAAGCACGTGATCCCGAAGGTGGTGTTGTCGAGCGGGTCGCACACCACCGGCGCCTCGTACTTTTGGTCGAGATAAGTCACGATCGTGTACGGGTTGCCCGTGTCGTCCAGCTCCGTGTTGCCCAGCTCCATCACGTTGCCATCGAAAGAGAGGTCGCCAGGGTGGATGTTGATCCGCGCGATGACGGCAGGGCATGGGCAGCGCACGGGGTTGTACAAGCTGTACAGCAGGTTGCAGCCCAGCTGCGTCTGTGCACATCCGGGGTCCAGGTTGTGCATCGCAACTTCGTCCATCTTCAGATTCGCGCCACAGTTTTTGTCTGTCGGGGCCACAAGCAAGAGATAACACAAGCACACAACGACATCAGACATCGCCGCATTGCCCCGATCCCAAATCAGGAGCTTCGGACGTAATCGGGTGGCAAAAAGGCAGGCGACGGGAATAAACAGCTGCTGCTGGTCTCGTTCGCCGCACCAACGACATGGAATCGGCCCGCATTCACATACCAAACAAATACAAATACAGCAACTTCATTCATGAAGGTCACAGTCCTTTTACTTATCAGGGCACAGTGTAATTGTGACAAATTGTCAGCACATCACAACTACTGCATGTACACTTGATCATAAGGCATTAAACAGTCAAACATTACTCACTACACATGCATAGTATGACGTTGCAAAATACTTGCGGATCCGTATATCTGGGGAGAGTCCAAGGGGGTACGGGCGCACATGAGCATGGCCCCGTCCTCTCCTTCATGTTGACCAGCGCAAAAAGGGCCTGCGAGCCAAAGTCCTCCACCGGCTGGTACCTGTTGTTCATCAGCTCCGTCATGCGCGGCGCAAAGTCGAGGTACATCACATTCTGCAGCTCTTGCGGCCACATGTAGTACTGAAAAGTCTCCCACACGATGCTGATCTTCCAGCGCCCGATGGGTGGATTGGTGAAGGAGCCGGAGGTCAGGTCCGTCTTCCGACTCACGCCAATTAATGTGCTGGTAGGGGGGTGGGGGTGTCAGGATTAATCTTGGTTGTGAAGTCATTCCCATCATATCATATCTTTAACGACTTTGATCAACGTCATATCCCTCTACATGTGGCAAGCAGGGCTGAGTGGATTGATAAAATCAGACAGTGCATCGTATAAAAGCAATACAGCGTAAACATTTTCAAGGCTGTAGAGGTAGCTGCTGAAAAAAAACCTGGAAACAAAAAAATTACTCAGCACGCAATCAGTAGCAAATGAATGGACAAAAATAATTTGCCGAGGCAGAAAGGGGGAGCAAAACGCAATATAACACTACAGTTGTGGAATTTCGTAGAATCGTTTAGCTAGCAGTGAATAATAATCATAAATGAAGCTGCTTCAAGGCCCGGCAGATTAGAGAGGGGGTATAATCAACATAAAAACGTTATAAATGAAAACAAAAGTACAAATAATTATGTAATCACCAAAGTAATATATTGTTAGAGTTCTCTGACACTGAAAACACGAGGGCCAAGTAAAATGGTATGCTGCATGTTAGGACGTCATCGAGGAAAGCAAGGGTTTCTTCACCCCCAACTTCCAGTGGCAAAAAATGACGAAGCGCCCCTAATGCAGATATTGAGTGCACTTATTTACGATTCAACACAATTATGAAAACAAAAATGGGTAAAATTACTAGGGCTTTCAATGCAATCACGATGTCAATCAATACGACACAATCATCGAGCTGCATTCCGGGGCGCCGGATGGGACGGGGGTGAGAGGGTGACCCACTGTGAGTCTTGCTCGTGGCTGTTGAACAAGATCATGTACATTGTCTGGGAGTAAGTGTCAAATGTGACGCCAGAGGTCACGGCGTCGGTGTAGTCGAATGGAAGGTTGACCACCACCTGCCCCAGTGACTGAGGAACAGCCTGCGTCGGACCTGTGGGAAAATAACAAAGAAACTCTATGAAATCTTTCCCACGGTTCGCAATTACCTATACTTATGAGCATCTGTATATGTGATCGAGCATAAGTGTTTAAGAGAGAGTTACTAGTTCAAAAATATGCGGTAGCTTGTTCATTCATTTATTAGTAAATACAATTTTTCATTCGTTCGCCCATTCATGCATTCATCCAAAGTTCAATATTTTTATGCATGTGACATTTTCCTTCGTTTCAAAACAAACACGGTTGCACATGTAGAGCAGTCATTCGTTTGGGAGCTCACCCGTTGGACAGGTTTTGCAGAATGAAATGGATGTGACGGTGTCAGTCTGGATGAACAGCGGGTCGCCCTCCTCAAACAGTCTTCCGGTGGTCTCATTCACGCCCACCAGGGCGAGAATGGGGCGGCCGTCGGGGGTGGTTGCTGGGTTTTCGGCTGGCCAGTCTTTAGTCAGGATGAGCAGGCTGGCGCTGAGGAGGTCCCATTGCATGACGATGGGCACAAAGCCGATCGCAGGCGCCATCTCCTGGAAACCTGTCTGAGCATTTATCCTCCGTAGCCCCTGGAAAACATGAGCACGTGAAAATTAGCGGTAAGAAACGAGCAAGCAAACAAAGAAACAAGCCAGAAAGCAAGAAAACAAACAGACAGAAAAACAGTAAGACAAACAATAAGACAAACAATAAGACAAACAAACAAACAAACAAACAAACAAACAAACAAACAAACAAACAAACAAACAAACAAACAAACAAACAAACAAACAAACAAACAAACAAACAATGTCATGCTTTTGAGAGAGACGGGATTTCGCTGTAAACAATGGATCAAGGCTGGAGCTGCAGGGCATTACCCCCGGGTTGAGCTCGCCCGGCTTGTAGCTGCACCCCGCCGGCTCCCCAATCGCATCGCACTGCGACGGCTCCTTCTGCCCCCGGGCGGGGATGTAATTGTACCAATACTTCATGATGTAGTTGTACGCACCGTCGCCATAAGGAGTGGTGTCGTAGAGGCCAAACCCAAAGCTGCTGTCCGCCTGCGCAGCAGCGCACAAACACGTGAGACCCACAACCCTACCATCACATCACATAACACCAGTGACTTTTGAGAAAGTCAGATGACTGCCGCAACACAGAGAGACGCCTATGAAAAGAACGTCCCTTAACCCCGAGCCTCATTGCCTCAGCATCGCGGCACTCACCCTGATGCCGCTGTAGGTGAGGTCAGGCGAGCCGTAGCCCTGTGGGTAAGTTAAAAAGGTACGGTTGTACTGACATGGCACCAGACAGGGGTCCACGCTGTCCGAGGCTGAGGCTGTGGCTCCGCCTGTGGGTGGCAAGTCGTGCGTGATGAGAAGGGCATAGCCTTGCTATATGAAGAGAGCTAGGGTTGTAAGAGGGTGGCGTGGCGTGGCGTGGCGTGGCCTGGCGTGCCTGGTTTCTTGGGACAGACGGCACTGCATTGCGGGAACTGGTTGGGGTCCTTCTTGTAGCTGGCCATTTGGCCCTGCTGCTCGTCGTAGTAATAGTCCCTGATCTCCGCGGTCACGACAGAACGGCGAGAGGTCGCCGGCTCCGCCCCCGCTACCTCCACCTGCGCCCGCACCGCCGCCTGCCACGCCCACCAAACGCAAAGAAAACACGCCACGCGCATGCTGCGTCCTCCCAGCTGAAGCACACCTCGATTCCTTAATGGACCCCGCTCGGCGTAGCAGCCCCCTGTAGGCATAGGTCCAACAATACAACAAAGGGCGCCATATTACAAAACACCATGCCTGACCACGCACAACAAATGATAACAGCACACAACAGCACAACTCAACACAAATCACACCACATCGCAGCAAAGCACATAAATTCATTTCACATCGCAACAGAATACTAAAAATAGGACATACGCATCACATCACATCATAACACACCAAAGCACGTCGCAGACACTCACAGCAAACGACACCATACCACAGCCACGTTTTGACCCCGATTACGCTGTTGCTCATCTATCGCAGCACCTGATCCGCTTATCCCCAAGCGTAAACACACAATGAGCCCACCTTGATCTCCTCCGCATATGCAATTCCCCCGTCCCTTTCATTCACTCCCCCTCCCCTTCTCCTCTCACTACACCATCCCCCCCATTATTATTAAGCGCTCCCATCACACCCCCCCCCCTCACTCCCTCCCTCTTGCTATGCACAACCAACACCGCCCCTTCCTCCTTCCCGCCCTCCCCTTGCACTGTCCCGACCGTACCCTGGCCGCCACCCATTCACGCACTCCGGGCCATACGCGAGTGAGGAAAACTCCAGAGCACGCTGCCTGGCCAGACCCTCCTCACAAAATCTGGGCCGTCCCTATGAATCCCAAGGTAGCGACGCTGTAAACCCCTACCCCCCATGTCTTGCACCCCCTGTCTTATCCGCCTGCCTCTCCCCCTTTCCGTCCCCCCCCGGAACGAACAAACCTTCCCACCTAGCCTGGAGTGCCACACGCGAGTCGCTTTCGTACTGATCAGTGAACGCAATATCACTCAGGACGGGGACGAGGGCAGGGGCGCCGTGGGGTCCAGGGAGGCAGCGCGAGGCGAGGGCGGTTGCCGGGGAGTCGGGAACGTGCCCTCGTACAGATGGGCGACTTGGGACGGGATGGGACGGGATGGGATGGGATGGGATGGGATGGGATGGGACGGGATGGGATGGGATGGGTTAGGCGCGGCGGGGCGGCCTCGCTCACCGCCGCGGGGCGACGCCATCCAGGATTCGCGGTCGCGACTCGGTGCCCAATAACCAGACGGAGGATCATAAATTGAATCCGCTCGGTGATGCTGCCGTGTAGCTAGCTGGCGTGCTCCTAGGTCGGGTGTGCCCAAAGGCTGCGCGAGGGCGGTTGTGGTGTCGAGTCTACTCTGGCGCGTGCATGCCTCCCGTTGTACAGCGGCACACCATCGTCATTGTTTACGTATTCGCTATTATATAACTTTTACAAGAAAAAGAAGTGGAAACCACCAATCATCAGGAAGAGGTGAAAAAGAGGTAAAAACCAGGGTTGTGCTGAAGTCACTTCAGTTCAGGCGACTTCAGGTATTCAGCCTAAACTGAAGTAAGTTCAGTTCAGTCTGAAGTCTCGGCGAAAGTGGCCTGAATCCTACCGGACTGAAGTCAGCCAGATTTTATTTTTTTTAATCAGGTGAGCTGTCCCTTTTCGGCCGCCCTCTGATTTGGCGATATCTGTCGAGAAATACTGCGTACCGTTATTTGTCACCCATTTGTGGCCGTGTTGCGATGTACTGAGTAAGTACTGAGAAATAGTATATTTGTATCATGGGATTACTTAAGGCCTTATGTATGGAAATTCGTAATTTTCGGTTCGAACGTTCGAACTGTGATTGGTGCCAGGTCCCAGGAACCAAGCAAAATCGCGTAGGTGGGTGGCCCAGCTGGCTCCTTGCCAGCTAGCACCGGATAGGCCTTATCCCTCCATGCCTCCTATTGGTGGTGGGTGGCTGTACGTTGTATGGGGTGGCATGCTCCGTTGTGGTGGGGATATGGTCGTGGGGTAGCGGGTGGCGGATGGTGGGGCAGCGGGTGGCGGAAATAGTGGTCCATCGTCCATCCAAGCACTATCCCGCTAGCCCACCATCCCGGAGCGCTCCTCCCCCCTCCCCCCTAACCTCCCACAGCCCTACTGGCACGCTGCAATGGACGCAACAGAGGACCCGCATGTCGCGTCCGTAGTGAACCCCGCTACCGGCAGTGAACCCGATGTGACGACGCAATGTCTTGCGGCAACGGCCGCCCCGCCCCCCTCGCTGCCCCCCGCCATACCGTTCGCCCCTATTGCGCCCGCAAATGACCGTCGCGATAGCACCACCCCTTCGTCCATGGTGTCTTGCGTTACTGCTAGTCTGCCCGGCAGTGACGGAATATTGATCGACGATGTGAATGTGGAGGTAGATGGCGACGCCGGTACCGATACCGTAGAGTTTCACTGCCGCGTGGATATGCTTACCCGCAACCTCAAGGACAGTTGGTCGTTAACGCAGAAGGGCAACCCTGTCTGGGCGTTTTTCGTTCCCAATAATCCACCGTTGGCGGCGGAGGAGGATGCAATGGATCACAAGTCCGGTTGTCTAGAGGTGTGTTGTTTTCTATGCCACGCTGCGAAAACCGGTTTCCTGCACGAGCAGTTCCCCCATCCTGGCGATGACGGAGAGTTGCGCGCCCACGACGAAACAGTGGGTCTCTGGGTCCCGCAACTCGCACGCGACAAGCGGGGCCGCGAGGCAAAGCACGTCATGCAATACAGACCTGCCGATGGAGACACCGGACTCAAGTACCACGTTTGGAGGTACCATAGGCAAGAGTACGCGAAGGTACGCCCCCCCCCCCTCACTCAGTGAATGGACAATGGACATGCGAGTCTGACCTTGCTAAGTGCTAACACGCATCGTGTCTTGTTGTTGTCGTGTGCCACAGTTGAGTGATGCCATGTGTCCGAAACGCCGTCCTGCGGCTTCTGCCTCCTCCGGAGGAGAGGGGCAGAAACGGCCAAGCGCCGCCGACCACTTCAAGTCCACGAAGAAGAGACCCACCGCTGACCCTAGGGTGCAACTATTTTGGCGGCTGCTGTCACTCCTCGTAGTTTTCTGCCGGCTACCTTTCGCCATTGTGGAGAACCCTCTCTTCAAAGCCTTCATCTCGTTTTTGGATGCTACACTGCCACTGCCTTCTAGGACAAAACTTACACACACTTTGCTGCCCGCTCTGAAAGCTGAGGGTAGCAAACATATTAAGAGTGTGCTCGTTAGTGTTAGAGGTGTTGCCATTACCTTTGACTTGTGGATGTCCAGGAAAACTGAGGATAACCTCTCTGTCGACATCCACTTCATCGACAAACAGTGGCAATGGCACCACAAGCACATCGGCATCATATCGTGCAAGGACAGCTCCACAGGCGAGGAAATTGCTCCACGCATAAAAACAATTCTGGAAGAGTATGACCTGTTGTACAGAGTGGCTGCTGTGGTGAAGGATGGCGGGGGCAACTTGGCAACTGCCACGGTAGTCCTTGCCAAACAAGGGCTGACAGGTTGCCGGGCGTTAGGTGCGTGGGTACCACATGTGACCCTGTGCTTTGCACACAAAATCAATGGAGCGTGCAATGCCGCTGTCCTAGAAGCAAAGCGCATGAATTTGGAGGTGAGCCCCCCCCCCACCCTTGCTTGCTTTGCATTTTGTTTTATCATGAAACAATATGCATGTGTCTAATATTATTGAACTTGTTGTGAGCAGGCTTTCAAGTTATCCGAAGTCGCAAAAAAACTCCAATCTTGCATCACATGGACAAAGAAGTCTTCCAAGGGTTGGGCGTCACTCAGAGCTGCATGCATTGCTATGAAAGTCAAGGTGACTAAGTTTGTGACACCAGTGAAGACAAGATTCACCAGCGTGAGCCCCCCCCCTAGTTTCACGTATTATGGTATATTGTTTTTTCATTCCACTGACTACATTTTGTTGCTTTGTGCTGCCTAGACATTTGGGATGCTGGCAGGTTTGCTGCAAGCAAAGGCCGTCATCGACTACTTGTATGGTGAAATGCCGGAGACTCAACACTTGCGCACCAGGAAGCCCACTGCCACTGAGTGGGAGGTCAGTGAGGTTGTCCATGATGTGCTCCGCGACCCTTGCATGATTGTCACACAGGCACAATCCCAAAACTCGCATTGGCTACTGTCTGATGCACTCCACTCAGTTGCTAAGCTACAGCGCACAATGTCCACGAAATTGGACGCACCTATGACAACCCACGTTGTGGATCCTTATGATGGGGGGGGGGACGCTTCAACGTAAGGCCCCCTCCCCCCAATTGCTTGCAATTGTGTTTCAAATTAAGTTGCTTACTTTGTGGTCATGCGACCGGTTGGATGCAAACCTTAGGGGTGTCCAACATGCTATGACGAACCGCATATTGACAGACATGGATGCAATGATGGCCCCCTTTGTTGAATATGATGAGAGCCGAGGGCATGAGGTTATGGCTACATTGTTGGATCCGCGCTTATGCCTTGGCGAGATCTTCACCCTTGCCAACACTGGCACATGTACGGAGGAAAGAAACTGCAGACGTGCAGCCAAAGTGGTTATGCGAGAGTATGAGGTCAAGGTGTTGTTACCTGCCTTGTGTGCACTTGCCAAAAGCAGAGACGATGACGCGAAGGCATTAGCTGCTGTTGATGTTGGGCTGCCTGGAAGTGCAAAACCGATGCGCAGGAAGCGTGTCGCCCTCTGCGATGAAAGCAGTGATGATGACGACAGTGACGCCGATGAGAATATTGTCGCTGCTGAGGAAGAGTACCGTCTGAGCCTGGCAAAGACTGAGCTGAAAGCGTTTCGCCAGGATAAGGCTGCCCCTATCCCATGTCAGGTTTGTGATGTGTTGAAGTGGTGGTGTTTAAACGAACACAAATACCCCTGGTTGCAGAGCTTGCTCGCATTATGTTGGCCATTCCGGCGAGTCAGATAGAGTGCGAGAGCATATTTTCACTGGCAGGCTTGGTTACCCAACACTTGCGAAACAAGATGGGCGTGGAGAACATGGTGGCGACAGTTTTTATCACCAAGAATCTGGATCTTTTTGCAGAGGTGGCCAGCATCTTGAAGTCTGGGCTTGGCCCGCAAGCGTACAATGCATCCTTGGCGCGTGAGGTTCACATCAAAACAGAGCTTCAAGAGGCTAGGGAGACGGCTGCCATGTGCGAGAGGATCGTCTCCGACCAGTCAGAGGCCAACGTGCAGAGTGAGCTTGAATACCACGTGTACATGGAGAGGTACTTAGTAGACAGCGATGATGAGAGCAGTTGAGCAGCAATAAGTATTATGGTAGGCTTTTTTCTCATATATGATGCATCCTTTGCCTCTGTCTATGCTTCACACCAATTATACATTTCCATTGTTTCTTGTTGAACGCGCATCAATCAATGCAACATGTAAATTTGATTTTACATATTATATATCCTTTGCCTCTGTGTGTGTCATGCACCAATTATGCATGGACGCATTGTTTCTAGATGAATGCCATCTGCTCATGGAAGGGCTCAAAACGCTTCAGGGGGATCTTTAGGTCACTTAAGGCGGGCCTTCTGTCTGAAGTCTTGACATGAATTAAGGCTGTATTCAGTTCAGGACCTGAATTCAGCTGAACAAATGAACTGAAGTCACTTCAGCCTGAATTCAGATCTTGAAGTCTCATCTGAATTCAGGCCTGAACATTGTTCAGTTGAATTCAGGCTGAAGTCCCTGAAGTGACTTCAGTTCAGTCTGAATTCTCAGATTCGGACTTCAGCACAACCCTGGTAAAAACCAGGGTTGTGCTGAAGTCACTTCAGTTCAGGCGACTTCAGTAGTTCAGCCTAAACTGAAGTGACTTCAGTTCAGTCTGAAGTCTCGACGAAAGTGGCCTGAACCCGACCGGACTAAAGTCAGCCTAGATTTGAGTTTTTTTAATCGGGTGAGTTGTCTGTGTTCGGCCGCCCTCTGATTTGGCGATATCCGTCAAGAAATACTGCGTACCGTTATTTGTCACCCATATGTGGCCGTGTAGCGATGTACTGAGGAAGTACTGATAAATAGTATATTTGTATCATGGGATTACATACGGCCTTATGTATGGAAATTCGTACTTGTCGGGAGTTGGGCGGGGTCAGGGTTTAGGGTTTATGTTTTAGGGTTTCAGGGTTTGTTGGGTCAGACGGGGTTCAGGGGGTTCTTCAGGTCACTTCAGGCGGGCCTTCAGTCTGAAGTCTTGACCTGAATTCAGACTGTGTTCTGTACAGGGCCTGAATTCAGCTGAACAACTGAGCTGAAGTTACATTAGCCTGAAATCAGGTTCTGAAGTCTCAATTGAATTCAGGCTTGAACACTGTTCAGCTGAATTCAGGCTGAAGTGACTTCAGTTTAGTCTGAATTCTCAGATTCGGACTTCGGCACAACCTTGCTAAAAACCCTACAATCCTACATGCTTAAGCCCGATGAAGAGGGAGCGATAGCACTAGCATCCCGTTGCCTAATGCTTATGTACAAGATAGCTATATGTCATCCTCGGTACTTAGTGTTATGCTATTAGCCGTAATATATATTCCCTTTTAATGGTTGTCTCCCGGCCATGCCGGTGCCTTCGCCGGCCGCCATCTCTCTCCTCTCACTTCTCTAGTCGCCACAATCGGCCCCCTCGCGGGGCCGACACGACACAACGTGTAACCATCTACTTCCATCTCCAACAGGTTATGGGCTCCCCACCAAGTTATACAAGAGAAGAGCGCGGGTTATGCGTATCAAGGGCCGCGCTAGTCCTACCTACTCCCACGTAAAAAATATTAAAGCGTGTGTAAAGCGCTCGGCGCTACGCTAGTAATACATCGTCAAACCGACTCCACGCTTCTGCTTCGAGCCGGTTGTCCGTGACGGTCATGCCATCTCCCACGTAAAATGGATAAGAGTGTGTGTAAAGGGCGCCCGCCGGCGGCGCAGGGGCGGCGGCCCCGAAGGGGGGTGCGCTCGCAGGCCCGTCGGTACCTACCTCTACCTCCACGCGGTGGGCGCTGGTAACCCCCTAGCTGTGCAAGGCGTGGCACGGTAGGGGGCTAAACGAGGTACCGTGGGATTAGCACTTGTTGGGAAGCCATGTACGGAGGGTTTTGGAAAAACATAATATCCGTACACCAACACAGGGATCTCCCGCTCGGCCTGTCCGATATGTTTTTTCAGCGACTAAATACTCACATATACTCTCCCGTCCTGCGGAATGTTTTTTTTTGGCGAAGAAGGGTACGGACGGATCAGCGGTGGGACGAGGGTGTTGGAGCTACCGGCGGGCAGCTGGGAAGCAGCGCTAGGGCGTGGCGCTCGCTAGTTGTCGCCAGCCCTGAGAGAACTTTTAGTCTCCCCTGGGGGAGAGTCTTGAAGCTACGCATGACGGAGGTAAGTCGCAGCCGGAGGAGCGGCACGGTCTGGCGGCGGAGGTCTGTACGATCACCCGCCGCCGGAAAAACCCGGTCCGGGGGGTTTTTCGGATAGATATTCCCGTACCCACCATCTTTTGAGGAACGACGACTCGATCCATGTGCTCTACAACCCCTCGTCTAGTCGGTACCCGGTTATCGACAGGCTCCCTCATGCAATGTGCCCCGGGTTATCGCAACGGCACACTGCTCGTATAGGCGGCCCCCTAACAACGTAAACCACCGGGGGAGGGTACGGACGGCACAACGCGATCATATGGGTGGTGGAAGCAGACGGCGAAAGGATACGGGACATGAGAAATCTGGCTCGGAGGCAAGAGAGCCAGCCGGACACCGTCTGCAGCCTAGCTATTTTCTCTTCCCAGCCCCCGTAGGAGGAGAGAAGGCTAAGCTAGGTGGAGAGTCGCGCCGAGAAGAGCGACTCAATATCTCGGACGGGGTTGAGCACGGATCGAGACACGACCGACGACGACATGAGCGAGGGGGGTGTTTCATCTGCCTTTCCCCCTATCTCCGGCACAATCGGAGTCGCACGGGAGCCGAGGTCATGCATGTTCGACTCGACCAGCTCAAGCTGACCAGCCTTGTTGGTCAGCGACCCCGCAGCGGCTGGAGCAGGCCGCGGTTCGGTGAGACCATCGACATCTTATATTTCATACTGTATCCAAAGAAAAATACGTATAGATCAAAAAATAATAAATACATAGATACGGGTATGTTTTAGACGGTATCGTCACTGCCATTGGAGAGGTTGGGAAAAGTGGTTCACGGTCTACTTCACGCTTTTGAGTCCAACATTGTTGAGCGTAGCACAAGGGGGGCCAGAGACAACAGCCGGTTTTTACTGGTATTATTGTTGTAAACAATTTCAATTTCAATGTGTGTAAAGCGCCCGCGGCGCCACGCTCGCCCCAACTAGCTTTCATCCCCACCTAGCTTTCACCGTACCCGGCGCATACTTTAATTAGTATTGTTATTGTTCTTTTCCCGATGTGACGCCGCAAGGCTCACATGACTAAGTGAGGACCTAACCTTCCCCACGGCGAAGGGGGGGGAGTCAACACGAGCAGCGCCCGTCTATGCTTCTGCGTGCCTACACGCTCTTGACAACCCTCTTGGCTTTGCTCATGCCTCGCCGGTCTCTAGAGGTGCTCTAGCCTCGCCGGTCTCCTGCCTCGCCGCTCTCATGCGTCGGCTAATTCGCCGTGGGCAGTTTTTCCCCGAAACATGTCAAACTAGTACATTACGGAGTATATTTGGAGCCGTTTCCTGTCGGCAACTCGCCGGTAGCAGCACATTCCTATGAGCACATGTCGCTACACCTACCCGGCTTGAGACACGCGCAACGAGCAAAACACCTACGGCCAAGATGGTATCTTCCTCGACACAAGCTAGGACGACGGCAAGACCTTAGCTACCTTGAGGGGGGTGTTAGCACTAGCGTCCCGTTGCCTACTGCTTATGTACAAGATAGCTATCTGTCATCATGGTCTTAGTGTTATGCTATTAGCGGTACTCTATACCATGTTAGTGGCGGTCTGCCGGTGCCGGTGCCTTCGCCGGCCGCCATCTCTCTCCTCTAACTTCTCTTATCTCTAGTCACCACAACCGCCCCCCTTGTGGGGATGGCACGACCCTAAGTGTAACCATCTACTTCGGTACTTCCATCTCCAACAAGGAGGCATGCCACAGCATCGGCAATGCCCTCATGATAAGCATCGCGACGGTAGGAACCAAAGTACCATGAAGAGCACAGGAAAGACGTTGCAAAAATTCTTTCCGCGCATCCCCCAAAACCCGTCGAAAGGGAACGGAAGTAGATAGGCGAACGAAGTGTTGCATGCGGGTATAACTGTCATCATAATGCAATGAACGAGAGTCCGCAACACTCGTGCCATGAAAGCGACGAACTGCTACCAAACTTGCTAAGTGATCAACCACTTCAGCCGCCACATGCGCCAACCGGCCCCCATCCCCCCGAGCGAAGGGATAATACACTTGTAATCCAAAAGAGGCGATAGCGATGCGGCTAAAATGCTCTAAATAAATACCAAAAGGAAATACCGAGGGCATGTATATCCGCATGTAATGGTGTTTCAGATAAATATGCATTATTGCATTCCGTTCGTACATTTGTCATTAGTTAATGAGATAGCGATTGATGAAAGAAAACAATTCAACCTCGCTCAGCGATCAGTCATAGAGACGTGCAACTCTTCTGATTCAATCATCTCCACCAATCGCTCATAAGATGTATTAAGCTTATGTACTTAGATTTAATGAAGCCGATTTTCATAAACAATGATTATGAACGGATGTGTTACACGCCCGACTGCGCGCCACCGATGACATGCGGTGTCAAGAGTGACTGCGCAACGCAACGCTACCGCCGCGGCTTATCGCGGATTTGTCGCTTAGGTGTAGTCATGCGGGGGGAGGGGTTTATGTGATATATAGCCTAGTTTCGGGGTGGAGAATGGTCGCTGACTTGTTGTCGGGATGGAAGAGCAAGGGTCAGTAAGTGGTTTATGTTAGGCATGCTATATACGTGTATGCCGTACGGGCTGTTGTGAAAAAAAAACCGTCGTTGACGTGTGTTTGGGTGGTGTAGCGGTGGTATCGTGGCCGAGTATCGGGCTGAAGGGTTGAAATCTAACCATACCACTTCCCTAGGTCGATCTCGAGAAGCTCCCGGCCGAATGCGGCGGACCTCCAACCGCAAGTCTCGCCCCTTAGTTTCACTATTATCCGTAGCCCGTCCGTATGACAAACAATTATAATATGAAATGAAAATGAATGAAATATAATTTGATTTATAACATGTAGTGGTCGCCGCCGGTTGATGTCTATGGGCCCTCATGTTTAAGCCATCTAGAAAACTGACTAGTTGGGGCTAGACCGGTATCGCCAATTCCGTCCTCTCCTTAAAATGTTGGGGTGTTTTAACTTCCCGTCCGAGAGGTGATCGAGAGATGGTTTTGAGTGGCGTTGTGTCACGGGAAGGTGCGTCTTGTGGGCGTTTTGTCGTGCCGATTGCATACTAACAAATGATACTCATATGGTCATATGATGGATCTAGATTTAGCAAAGGTTTACAAGACTTACTTAAATATGTGACAGATTGTACATATTAGCGGTTTAGAGTTATTGTAAAATCGGTGCGTCTTACCCATGCCCACAGGTGACTCTCGGGGACTAGTTGGGGCATCGCTTTGCGCAACGTCCAAAGCCATACCCCAAACGACAGTAGCTAGCGGCAACCCTTAAGCCGGTGCAAACCCCGAGCACTAGCTCTCCTTGTTTAGCGCTCGCCCATCATGCTCCCGCAGTTGTTGTCTCGACTCTCGTCGAGTATGGTGTTAGGTTACTATTGTCTCATGCGCATTCGAGTTTCAAGAGACCCTTTCTGCCGGTATTCTACGCGTCGCAACTTCCCAACATGCAACATGAGCAGTCTACCTCCGCGCCCGTAGCCGGCGCTATGTCGCTTGCAACTGAACAACGAATATCTGAACATATTCGAGCAGTAGTGACAGCTCTAGAACGACGGCTGATTGAGCCCATTAAAGTGTATATCACCGCCTTACTCGCCTAGCTCCGGAGACATACGAGCAATACAACGACTACGAATATGCAACAATCAATTCCTTCAAGCGGAACCACTGCCTACAATATAGGGTGGTAACGCGGGCCTAACGCCCCCTACCGATATGTTAAATGACGACCCCGAGCTTCTTCCCAAGCACGAGTTCGTCGACTTCGTCTCTAAGGGTAAAATCATTCATGCCGGTATGGAGCGCCCACCGCGCGACGTCAAAGAGCTCCGCATGTGGACACAATTGAAATTGAAATTGAAAATCTTTACAACATGTACATGTTGCTAACCGGCTGTTGTATTTGGTCCCTCTCAACTATATGCCATCGAGGAAACTTACAAGCTGAGGCTAGACCGCGCATCGCATGAGTCCAACCTCTTTGAAGTATATTGGGATTTTTTACCCCCCTCCCCCCCCCGGAGAGATATTGTGCGTCATGTTGGCGGCGCCATGCTACGATTGAGGTGTGTGTGTGTGTGTGTGTGTGTGTGTGTGTGTGTGTGTGTGTGTGTGTGTGTGTGTGTGTGTGTGTGTGCGTGTGCGTGCGCGCGCGCGCGCGTGTGTGTGTGTGTGTGTGTGTGTGTGTGTGTGTGTGTGTGTGTGTGTGTGCATACGTGATGTTTGGTGAGTTGTTTTACGTGTTTTTATGCGGTACATGAGTAGGAGGTGGTGCAGCCATTGGATAATTCGGAGGTGGAATTGGGAAAGTACGCCAGTGGTTTCGGGGCGTGCTTTGAGATGTTTTTATCCGGGGGTCGGTGCGGAAGGTGAGAAGCGATGCGGGGCTCCCCATCGAGGATGTGTGAGGGGCACCGGAGCGACTCATGACGAGGGCCGGAGGGTGTCTATCTCAATGCCGGGCAAATGTCATCGGAGGGCTTTTGCGAGGGGGTGTATTTGCTGCGGATGAGTTGTGCGGTGTGAGGGGGGATGTGGTATGTGCCATGATTTATTCCCCCCTATCTGATTATTAACTTCGTGCTTAAGTAAAGTTTGATGAAGGTACTGGGAAGGTGCAAATTTACCGCGGTTTCCCCCATACAAGCACCCTCTAGGGCTGTCGGCCGACGCCGCTACCGCCGCGATGGCTCCCTCACCCACCCCACTTCACGCTTCCGACCCGCCCGCCGTCGAGCCACCAATCCGACCTCTATACCGCCCCCCCGTCGCTCGTCTCATCTCCGCGTCTTCGCGTGCCTCTCCGATCCGAAACCCGGCCGGTACGGCCCGAGTCCGCCTCGCAGATTCGCTCCAGCAGCTCACCCACCCCGCTTTTGCGCAGAAATTCACACAACTCAGCTCATAAACTGCCCACTCATCTCGCTACACCTTGTCGAAACATGGTACTGCAAGCTTGCCCTCTTCGAAAAACGACGGCCATATGACCTCCCAGCTCGAAGATCCGACCGATTTCCCGTTAACGACGCCCTTGTGGTACCAACCCCCCGCCCGATCGCTTTTGAAACGCTAGCCGCCAACTCCCCTTTCACCTTCGACAAACGCTGACCCAACCCCGCTCCAACGCAGCGGCACTTGACTTCCTTCTACTCCACTGTCATAGTCTACGACGATGACGCTAGAAGATTACAGTATTAGCGAGTAATATCTGCTTATATACTTGTCATTAATCCCGGTATTTCCTCTAAATATAGCAGCTACGTACCGTTACATATAGGACTAGAATAAATGACAATAATAAATTGTAATCCTTTCATAGCGATAGGGTAACATGACGGGTATAGCAACGAAGGAGCGGGCTCGTCAAATTAGAATTATTGTACATAATCCTTATAGAATATTTAGTACCAGTACCGGAAGCGTGGGATGATGAATAATCACACCCGCACCGCTGCTCTAGAAATAGCTGGAGGTACGGGTACGGGTAGTCTCTAGAAAGACTTCTACAGTGTCGCTTGCTGCGGGCAGATGAAACTGTATAGTAATATTTAGTAGTTCAGAGTAGATGCAGCACAGCACACCAAATTGGAATTGGTGGCTTTCTGGTACCTTCGACCGGACGCCCATAAATTTAGCGACCGGGACATTTGCCAGGGAGTCACTCGGGTTACCGTTTATTTATTTTAATTTTTTTTTGCGGCCCCGGGATATGGGACTGGCAGGGAACCCGCACCGGCACCCTCTACAGGCGGCGTTTTGCAAGCATGACTGAGAGCAGAAGTTCGAAACAAACCTCAACTCAACATCTATCATGCTCCCGGGTAGGCGACGCTCGTGTGAGTGCATTAAGTACCATTGTACGAGAACCGTACCGTACTGCGCTAACCCCACATGAGGCAAGTGTTGGAGTTTCACCAACTAAAACCTTCCAGTGACATGCAAACAAACATGAATGCATTCCCAGCACTGACCAAGAAAGGTCTGCCCTACCCGTCCGGGCGTCGACCCATTCGAGAAATGCGAGAAGGACCAAGGCCCATCTCACGGAGCAAAACATTTCGGGAGTGCGATACATGAACTACAGAGAAAGCAATATGAGGGAGGGCTTGGCGCCATAACTGGAAAAACCTCAAATTCCCTGTAAAATGGGTGGCGCCATGAAGGGAAGGGGAGACACCGCCTAAAAGTAAGGCAATTATATCTTCGGGGGACGTAGCGAAAGGACGCACAAAACCATTAAAATCTGAGGCTAGCGCCCCAAAATTACGACGGTGGCATTCCCAACGTGGGCATTCAAGCAAAATATGTTCTATAGATTCAATAACATCCCCGCCGCATGCAGGACAATGATGGAGAAAACGTTCAGGCATGGCATGAATGCGGGCAAGACGACGGGCTGTGGGAAATACACGCGTACGCAATTAAATCATAATAATGTGTAACCCTGCAACGGCCCCCGCGGGAATACCCGTGCCGTATTGTGGCAATGGGTTCCCAACATATGAGGCATGGGAATAAATACTCCACGTATTAGTACATGCCGACGATGATGTCTCGAATCGACCCAATACCGCTGCTTTAACTAGGTTAGAGGCCACGCTTGGTTGCAAAGACCTCCAAGCGGGTGGGACGCGTTCGTTTTGGGCTAATTCCGCGCTTGCCCTAGCAAAACGATCTAGCCACCGCACGGTCCCAGACGTCCAAATATTTGGGCGCATACGACTAGGTTGGCGCACTTAATCGCTTATGCATGTATTTAGGGTGGGCGCTTTAAGGAACGCCCTAGTCCTAGCCGCTGCTGCCATTGCTTCTATGGGCGCATACTATTCCTAGCTCCCGTAGTAGTGGCGATGTGGCCACCCCAGGGGCCTTTGCACCCACCCCAACTAGGCGCCTCAAACATTGATTTAATATAGCTTGTAATCTATTGACGCCGCTAGTCGAATCCATCCCCCATACTTCACACCCGTAAGTAAGGACCGGCAATATGCATGTCTTAAGCACCGAGGTGCGTACATTAATGGGGATATCCCGCCCTCCTAACACCGAGTCGAGCGCTTGAACGGCGCGCCTACTTTTGTTTACCCTATCGCCCACGATATTTCGCATACTTAAATCCGAATTTATCAACGCGCCTAAATATCTATGCTCAGATACAACCGGTACCCGTCCCCCCCCCGAGCTGCCAACTGTCGGCTTGTTCGCGTAGTGCGACTACATCGGAGTGGCGGCCTAGCGCCATTACCCCGCATTTTTTACACCGAATCCCATATAGTAGTGGTCCTCCGCCCATTGGGAAAAGTGGGCGAACATGGCATGCAAGTTATCGAGCGATGGCGCAAGGCCCACGGTGTCGTCGGCGAATAATTGGCCCGGCACCCTTAACGGTTGCCTAGAGTCAAGCATGTCAACGCAACCCGGCACCTCGCACCCCAATCCTTCTATCCCGTCAAATAAACCATTAACAAATATGTTAAAGAGGATTGGGGATGCTGGGCACCCTTGTCGCAGTCCGCGCTCTATTGGGATGGGGTCGGATAATATGCCCGGGGCCTCTCCAGTTTTTACTTGGACAGTGCTATCCCTATATAGAGCTTTAAGGAAGGATAGCATATGTCCCGTAATCCCATTAGCCTCTAGTTTAGAAAATAGAAGCTCATGAGGGATAGTATCGTATGCTTTCCGTAAATCTATAAACCCCGCATACGTGGGTAGCCCTAACGCTTGGCGGCGGCCTGCGATATCAAATATGCTCGCGACTTACAAGGGGCACTCTTCCCCTGGCATAAATCCCCCTTGCCACCGGCGGATTAATTTATTCGTTAATTATCGGTTACCGTTTATTATCGGTAGATTGCAAAAAGAACCCCTCTTCCAACCATCCACTCTATTATTCCTCCCGCTAGGAAACGATCGAGAGAATGGGCCCAAGATGCCGCTCGTCTTGCTAAAGGGCGAGTGGTCCCACAACACTTGGTTTTCGGAGCCATTAGTGGTTGCGACGAGAGGGATCTTTGGAGAGGCGAAGAAGAAGGACACCGAAGGTTCGACGGAAGGGACGCCGACCGCGGACGTATACCGGCTTTGGTTGATGAAGTCGAGTCCGATTGGCGAGACGATGGAGCGCGGCCAAGATTCTACCGAGGAGGAGATGAGGCCACCGTTCAAGCTGTTTTAAGAGGCCTTTGACGAGCTGGGGCACGAGAAGGACTTCGTGCAAGAACCCGTGATCTAGCGACTACGGACCAGTAGAACCAACGAGTCGAGAAGGCGCTAAAGGAGCTTTACGCGGGAGATGAAGGTTTTCCGGCTAGGGATAGTCGACCGGTTAGTACACCGTGATACCGTATGTACTTGTAAAGTGTCGTTGTGCTGCGGGCATATGAAACTGTATAGTAATATTTAGTAGTTCAGAGTAGATGCAGCACAACACACCAAATTGGAATTGGTGGCTTTATGGTACCTTCGACCGGACGCCTGTAAATTTAGCGACCGGCACATTTGCCAGGGAGTCACTCGGGTTACCGTTTATTATCGGTAGATTTTAAGAAGAAACCCTCTTCCAACCATCCACTATATTATTGCTCCCTAGGAAACGTTCGAGAGAATGGGCCCAAAATGCCGCTCGTCTTGCTAAAGGGCGAGTGGTCCCACAACATCCACCCGTCGTCAACTTGCGAAGTCGGAACACGTGTGGACCAGCCGAGAGAGCGAGAAACCCTTCTTTGATAGCACCCGAGCTAACATATCACGCTCACATGTCGCACGACAAGAAATGGCCACCACCCCATCTTCCACCCATGTCGCGCAGACTAACCAACCCGAGCAGATGGACTGCTCAAACGAGACCCCCACATAAGAGAAGGACCCCAACCCCGCCCTAACGGGGAGTGCACATACAACGCCCGAGACCCAAGAACCTCCCACCTCCAAGGAAAAACCACCACCGACCACATGGGCGGCCGTCGCAAGACCATCACCACCACCCTCACGCCGTGCCCATAGGGACTACACCTACTTGGCGGACAAAGCCCGCCACCTGAGTAGCCAAGTCGTCCCCCGACCCTTGGCACATCCTCCTCACTTGACAATTACCGGCGAACACTCCATTACGGGAGCATACGAACATGTCGACCTCAAGTTCAACAAGTTCGTCAAGCCCGGCATTCCACTCACCTAGGTTGTATGACAGCCACCCAGAAACTAATTGCGTCTACCACAAGCAATTGGGGATTGAAGGTCCGTCCCGAAAAATACGTGTTTGCTCCCGGCCCGACCTTGCAGCCCCCAAGACTCCAATAGGACATCGCAACTTCCCACCAACGAGATCCGCGCTTGCTCTTCCCAGTCACCCCGCCAAGCTCAACACCTAACCTCACCCCCTCTTTCATGCTGCGGAAGGTGACATCTCCCCAAACCCGCAAGCCGATCCGCCTACCCACTAACCCCAAACAAGACCCAATCAGCGGGGGAACGACTCGAGTAGTTACCCCCGCCCCGACCTCAACTCTAGAAGGAACACAACGGTGGGACGTCTCTAACTTTCACAACCGTTGTCGCCATGGGGAAGTGCCAATATAGAGCTACGGAAGAGAAGGGGACAATCATGCATGTTCCTCAGCAATGCAATCGGAGTTAGCAATATAGCTAGTTGCAAGCCGCTTCTTTTTCCGCGGCGAGGTGAGATTCTGAGGATTTCATAACATGACTTTTCCGCTGACCAGTATACGTAATGCACTATATTCCATCTTTGGATCTAGCCGGAAGTTGATTACATTCTTTACGGCTTTATTGTCTTTGTCTCCATGAGTATGTAGGGCTAGGGGTACCGGCCTAATAATTGCGTTATATTTTTTTCCTAAACGGTTGATATACCGAAAGGCCATTATATAGCACCCGCACACCGCGATAGCGGTACATGTTGTAAATCACTTTCATTCTCGTTCTTCCTAATCTTTTTGATCGAGGATTAGCGGCGGCAAGCGTTCTAGTATCCGACGAATATGGTTTCTAAGAGGCGGATAAAGTCGGGTTTGTGAGCGCGGGGGGGGGGGGGGGGGGGGGGGGAGTTACCTTCGTCGGCATCCATCGTACGGGTGGCCATGTCAATAGTCGGGTTGAGTGATAATCGAGTGGGGACTCTGTGAGCATAGGTGGGGTCGAAGGATTTGATTGGTTTATTACCGAAGTCGGTTGTATAATGGTTTCCCATATGCCGCCGATATAACATTCTAGTAAGGAGGGGAGGAGTAGGAAGGCACTGTTTTGTCGGTCCCGTCGAAGGCCCGAAATCGGGGTGCGCAATTACATGTCCCATATGTCCCTTGCTAGTGAATTGACTACACATGGGGCAGCGTAGGGAGGGGTTATAAGTGAGGAGGCGGTTGTTGTGTACGCCCCGCATGTATTCTTGTTTGTATGTGAATTTGGTAGTGTTTTTGAGTGAGGTCTATTTTTTTGGATTGAGAAGTCCACGTACCCCATCATCGAAGGCGCGGGCGAGGAGGGCGTCATGTTTAGTGGTGTGGGCGAGCGGTGTGTGAGTGTGTTAGATGACGGAATTGTGGCATCGAGTTTAATATTGGTGTAGCGGTAGGGTGTGGGCCGCCTTGTGGCGTGAGTATGAGTATGTATGTCTAGCAGGTCCATAAAGCACCGATAGACACTTATGAACCCTTAGTGTAAGCTGTGTCCGGTGGGTGACCATCGGCGAGCTTGTTGGCTAGCGCGTCTGCGACGTCGTATTTAGGGATTGGTTACGAGCTTTTATTTTGACTAGGTGGGTACGGATAACAAATTTGCAACGGATTTTATAATCTTTGTGATTGATTCGGGGATGTCGCGGTGGATTTGATGGCGGCAAGCGATGAAGTAATGCATGTAGCCTTGAATGAGACTGAGTGAGCAAGCGTTCTCGGTTAGGGGGTGTCCGTCCAATTTGGAGCTTGATATCAATTCCAACTAGTTATACGGGGTCAATGGTGCTTTGGAAACTAACATAATATACAACACGCTTCGTAAGCGATAAAGTCTCAAGTTGGTTTCGACGATTGCCTCCATATAAGTTGCTAAACCTTCTTCGATAGTTGCACCAACGCGCCAATCGGCATGGGCATGTACACGCTCTTGATTGGGCCTCCTTCATCGCTGGAGCATATTGCGGTCGTTGCCTTCATCCGAGCGGGTATTTGCACGTGCGCAGCGATAGAGGAGGCCGCCCGGACTCGGCAGGGCTCATACTACTCCTCCTACTCACCAAGAGCGGACAACCAAGCTATGGTTCAGACCGCGTATTAGTTGAGCACGCACACGAGCGTTTTTGCCGACCACATTCTACTGCGGTCTCCGGCAGAATAGAGTGGACGTGGACGACAACTACTCGCTCGGCACTCGGAAAGAGGACCGATACTACTTATGGCGGTTAGCCTTCTTAGAGCTAACTGCAAACACAATCTGTTTTATTCTGTTGATGTTGTTGCTTAATTGGAAGCTGAGAGACAGTGCAGATGGGAAGAAGTCTCACTATTGGTACTTTAGCAGTATATTGTAATTGAACAAAGGGGAATTGTTAAATGGTAATGTCACCTCCCTCTACTGCACTAGGCTTAAATAGCTTTCTGCGTGTGATAGCTTACGCTTGTTCCCACTGGCTTACGTGTCAGGCGTTAGGGCTTTCCAACCGTCGTCAACACTCTATCGACGAGGCTCGTCTAGCATTAGGAATCACATTATGCATAGGAAACCTCGCTTGGCGCGTCATCTCGCTAGTTAGATTAAATGTGCGTACATGTACGTACCGAGAGGTACTGGCAGTATAGTGCGCATCAAAGCCCTTGCTAATATTACAGTACTGACGTACCCACGTTGTACGTCCTTCCGATGGAAAAGCACAAATTGGAATTAGTAACGAGTACATGTACAATGTCCTGCAATGTACTCTTGCATGATTGTACTCGTCACACTACTTCACGATGATATATCGCGGCGAGCTGTGGTTACTAGCTTGCCTCTAGATGGGTTGGTCGGGGTTAGCTTACTATTTTTGTAGGCTCACCCATGCGTTCACGAATAACCTCCACCCACCACCTCTACCAGCCGCGCCAAGCCCCCGGACGCTACACATGCCTATCTGACGCTTTTGCGCAACGCGTGATGGCGAGGAGCATGCCTACTACTCTATATGGCCGACTTCATGATCTTGGCCGACTCAAGAGTTGTAACATATTGCGCAACCGCATTGAGGCGCTCCTAAACCGCTTCGGAATACATCGCAACCCAAAGAAAGGCTTGTGGGAACCCACTCAAGATGACGACCATCTCGGTCTTACTATCGACCTCCTAAAGGGCGAGTTCCGGGCGCCTACCGGCAACCAACACGCGTTTGCTAAACATGCCTTAGCCCTGTTTGGATGCTTCGCCATCGACTAAATCACGTTGGCTACGAGCCGGCCAGCTAGCATCGTTTGCGGATAATCCGCAGTTTCTCTACCTAGCTATTACTCTATCACGGTTCTTTCTATGGTACGATCTACACTCCGTTCTCGCTACTCGGCAAGAATGTGGAGGCCGCGTCCGCATGACGCACCAGCGGAAGCACGACCTCGAGTGGTGGCGTATGGTACCCGACCAACACGACGGACGCTTAATATACAAGCCAATAGAGTCTACCTACATGCACGCCGACGCCAGCGGCTACGAGAGCCCCACGTTCCGAGGACGATGGTTTTGGTACGACGACCGAGATCAACACGTAACGTGGCAGGAGCCGCGGGCGATACATCTCGCAATTGAGTCATCCCTTCTACATCTACGTGGCCGGAACGTCCTGTTGCACAAAGATAACACTCTAGTCCTGGCGACGCGTACATAGCTACTAATTACACACTCACTCGTCAGGATGACCGATCTGCGCCGCTTGTGGCACCTGCGGGACGTCAACGACATACGCATCCGCCCCCGTTACATTCGCTCCGCCGCGAATATTTGAGCCGATATGCTCATCCCGTGAGCCACGAGATGGACAGCGATGACCGACAGGTAAACGCGCGACTTTCAGCTACCTCCAATCCGTATGGGGACCACACTCTATCGACCGCTTTGCGTCCACGGAGAACACACGTCTATATCGTTTCAACGCGCAAGGTGGCACGACCCACAGTGCGAAGCTTTTGACTGCCATCACCTACCCGACGCCAATTGGCAACGCGAGGCGAACAAATGCAACCCACCTTGGGGAGCGCTACCGACGCTTGGTGCCAAACTCCGCTTGTCGGGCGCGGCGGTGACACTTATTTCGCCCAATTGGCTCGACTTGCCGTGGTTTCAACAACTACACGGCATGACAATCGGACCATCCACTACCATGTCACGCGCGACCTCTTCTTCCCAGGACGGCAAGGAGTACGCGAGGGGATCGGGCGACAAGGGTGGAGCGTCGCGGCCTTGCAGCTGCCACGCCGGCCCGGCTGCACTCTCGCAGAAGCTCCATAGGCAAATGGCTACGTGCAACATGCAGCCCACAAGTCGCCGACCTACTACCTGTCATAGCCAAAGTACAAGGACAAAGACACACAGTCCGCTACCACATAGTGGATATTGAGGCGCTTACGCAAGCTCACCACACGCGCACCTTTGACGGATACCATAGCCACCAAGCTCCGCACACTCTTAGGGGCCGATGTGCTCGGGACTACGGTGCTCAACATGTTCAGTAGTTCGCTTGCGCCGACTACCTACGCGAACTAAAACATTGGCATGCGACAGCTCGCCCCTTTCTGCCAAGAGGACGGTATTAACTCCCCACAAGCAACGACAAAGTTCATTGTGCGCTACGCGGTGTGGAAAGGCCTACGGGGCACCGTCTCCACAGCCTTTCCACAACGGTACTTATTGAACCATGCAAACACAGTTAGTGTGGAAGATAACGTACGCAAACGTAGTTACAGTCACAGTCCCGCAAACGGAACAGTTAAGGCGACAACCAGCCTACATGCGTGGTGTCGGGACAACAGAAGTGAGAGAGCTGTAGCCTAGCGACAGCTCTGTACCGAGTCAAACAGTTTATCGGTATGTCCGATCTAGACATGTACTAATCATATCTAGAGTAGCTTACAGTAGCTATCTGCAACTAATACGTATGCGGTATTACTTACAACACTTCCCCTGAAGGTAGCTACGGGATGAAGCGTTGCATTGGGTCTTGTCCTCCAAGGATCGCACTTCGGTGTCGTGCTAGTGCAGGTCCTGGGAGGGGTTTGGTGAGCATGTCTGCCACCATCTGGTCAGTGGGGAGGTACCTCAACTTGATGGTCCCTTGCTCCACGTGGTCTTTGAGAAAGTGCCACTTCAGGCCGATGTGTTTAGTCTTCTCGCTGACCAAGGCATTCTGGGAGTATGCAATGGCGCTTTGGTTGTCCTCCCAGATGGTGGTGGTTTCGGTGATGGGGGAGTCGAAGATTTCCCCCAGGAGTTGTCGGAGGTGGAGTCCCTGCTCAACGCCGTGGAGACATCGGGGCGTGTACAAACGGCGGCGTACTGAAGGCTGCCCAGGAGGCTTGGGTAGACGTCCTTGGCCACTCCTGTGAGAGAAGGCGAGTTCAAGTGTGCAAGGCCGGCGAGGAAGCCTGTGTCCATCGGAAGGGACGACGGCTTAGAGTCAGACATGCCGTACTTGGCGAGGATGTCGCGCAGGTACTTGGACTGGTCCAGCGAGATTGTGCGCGTGGAGCGATCGCGGGTAATATGCATGCCGAGGAGTTGGGAGAGGTCGCCTAAGTCCTTGATTTTGAACCGTGCTCCGAGTTGGGCTTTGAACGATGCGAGCCAGGTGGCATCATTGCAGGCCGCGGGAATGTCATCGACGTACATGGCGATCATGGCGAAGACGTGGCCGGCGCGATAGATGTAGATGCACGGGTCGGAGACGCATTGTTGCCAGCCATGGTCGACGAGCCACGCACGAAGTAGCATGTTGAACTCGCGGGGGGACTGCTTAAGGCCGTAGAGGCAACGCTTGAGGTGACAAACCTTGGACGTTCCATCGGTGAAGCCGAGGGGCTGGCGGATGTACACATCCTCCCGGATGGGGGCGTAGAGAAACGCTGTGTCGATGTCAAGTTGGCAAAGTTCAAGGTCGCGGGCGGCTGCAATGGTTAGGAAGAGACGCAGGCTGGCCATGCGGATGACCGGGGAGAAGGTCTCCGTGTAGTCCAGTCCAGCGCGTTGACTGCACCCCTTGGCGACGAACCGCGCTTTGAAGCGGGAGACGTCGCCGGCTGTATCCGACTTGATTTTAAAGATCCACATGCTGTTAACGACCATGCGGCCGGGGGGGAGGTCCACAAGGTCCCACGTGCCGTTGCTGATGAGGGAGGAATACTCCTGTTGCATAGCGGCTTGCCAATGGGGGGCTTGGGCGCTGTCCAGCGCAGCTCGGTAGGATTTTGGTTCCACACACTCTCGGGCGGAGAGGAGGGCGACGGCAGTAGGGGACGTGCCGGCAGGTGTGTGTGGGGGACCAGTGACAAGGTTGGGGACGTGAGGGTGCTCAAAGATGTCCTCTTGAGCTTTTCCTTGTTCAGGATCACAACACGCCGTGACGAGTGTGGGTGGGTAGTCGGACAGGTGGGCAACCATATCGCCGTAGCGAATGGGGTGGGAGCGGAGCCGAGCATGGCGAGGGGTTGGCGGGGGGGTAGGGGTGTGGGTGATGTGAGGTCAATGGGGTGGGATAGGGGGGAGTCTGCGGGGACGTCGTCCGAAGAGTCGGTGATGGCCGAGTCGACGGAGGGTTGTGTGTCGAAGCCTGGGGTGTCTTCCTGAAAGACAACATGTACGGAAGTGGTGATGCGACGTGTTTCCGGATTGTAGACACGATACCCGGGTGCGTCAGGGGGATAGCCCACCATGACGCCGCGAAATGCTTTTTCACTGAGTTTCCGACGTTGTTTGTCGGGGACCTTGGCGAAAACGGCGCAGCCGAAGACGCGGAACTTGGAGGCGTTGGGCACTGACGACGTAAGGAGTGTGAGGGGGACGCCCCCATCAGGTCCGACCGAGCGACTGTACGTGCGGTTGCGAAGGTACACAACTGTGCTGACAGCGCACGACCACATGGAGTTGGGAACGGCCATGTTGTGGAGCATCGCCGATGCATTGTCCCGGATGGTGCGCCAGGGACGTTCGGCCTTGCCGAGCATGTGGTGGGCGTATGGGGCAGAGAACTGTACCCCGACGCCGAGGTGTGCGCACATCTGGCGAGTGACAGCAGCTTCAAACACCGGGTCTGAGTCAAATTTGAGGACCGGTGCGAACGCGCCCGTCTGGGAGTGATGGCGGGCATGCATGTGTTTGATGTCCAAGAGGATGGTTTCCAATTCCGAACATGCGTCGTCTTTAGACTTAAGGAACCGCACCCACATGTAGTTGGTGTGATGGTCGATGACGAGCAAGCAGTAGCGGAGGCCATGCGGGGAGGGGACATTGACCGGGCCCCAGAGGTCAGCGGACAGGTTGAGGAGGGGGTGGGATGGCTTCGCGAAAGCGGCTATGTTGCGTGGTGCAGCTGTGGCTTTGTGAAGGAGACAAGAGTCGCACGAAACTTTGGTTACAACGCTAGTTAACACAGGGCTAGTCGGGACACCGTGAGTATGTTGGGCCTGAAGGCTTTGCATGTTGAGGTGGCCATATCGACGGTGCCATAGGACGGGATCACACTGGGCAGTAAGGGCAACTTGAGGTGAGGGGTCAAGTGCCGGCGGGGCGGATGGGCTGGAAGGGAGGGCCGGCTGGTGGGGAAGGAGGTAGAGACCGTTTCCGGACGGTTCTAGCATACCCATGCCTGTGGGTACCAAAAGCAAACCAGTGTCAGAGTTGGAGGGGAATATGAATTCACAACTGCTGTGAGTTTGCATCCAGCTGACACTAAGGAGTCTGCCGATACGCTGTGCTGAACGAGATGATAGGTCAGGGGTGTAGAGTGCATACACAGTGCGGTGAATTAGCTGGCCAGAGGCAAGTCTGACAGAAAGTCGCACTGAGCCACTGCCCTTAACGTCAACGCCGACACCGCCCACGCGAGAGGGAGTGGAGGGGGGCGTGAATTTCACGAAGTCATCTCGGAACGCAGTGAGGTTAATCGAGCAGGCGGAATCAACGACCCAAAACTTTGACAGATTACGACCCGGGGCGAGGGAAGAGGGGAATGCCACAGAGCTGAATGGGACACTCACCTCGTCGTCAGTGTCGTCATCAACGCAGTCCGCGAAGGTGGGTAGGCAATCGGTGTCATCGGCGGGGGCGTCGTCGGCAGGGACGTCGCTCAGCAGCGCAGCGTGAGCAGAGGGGGTGCCGTCGGCGGCGCCGTACTTCTGGACTGTCAGCCTACGCTTGGCGAGATTCCACTTAAGGATAGCGTCATCAGTGGCATTGCACGCGGACATGAGATGGTGGAGGCTGCCACAAACGCCACACTTGTTGGGTCGATGGCCGCGAGGGTTACGGTGTGGTGGGCCTCGACCGCTGTGCGAGCCGCGGCCCGCAGCGACGAACGCGGAGATGGGAGGAGGTGATATGTCCGGAGCGGTTGCGTCCGGAGCAGGGTTGTCTTCCATGTTGTGCGCAAGGTGTAGAATGCTCGCCATAACTTCATCAGCCGACATGATGTAGTCCGTGTCGAAGGCGTTGATGACGCATTGCTTCGCCTGACCGTGTGGGCCGCTGCTAGAAATGCCGCGCAGCATGAGGAGACCGAGGTGGTGGGGGTGGATGGCAACGGAGCCATCAGCCAACTGGCATGTGTCGTTGTACTCGTCAAAGGTCTGGCGCATGTAGTGGACATAGTCACTGAGTGACTGACCGGGGCGCTGTCTGACCGTCAGATTGTCCAAGAGGGACAAGGAGCGAGCAAAAGACCGACAGTCGAGGCGTTCACAAAGGATGTCCCACGCGGCAGCGGCGCAGTCTGGGCGTGCTGGAGAAACGCATTTCATGGCTTGGTCAGCGCGCTTATTCGCGCTGGCTGCATGGAGGAGCAGCGTGTAGGCGTAGTGTTGCGCTTGTTCGTCGAGCCAGACGCCGGAGTCGCGGATGGCCAGCTGAGGAATGAGGTATGCGGCCTTGATGGAGAGGAAATTAAGGAAGGTCCTCTTCCATTGCTTGAAGTCCGTGGTCGGGCACATGACGGGGACCGACATCTTCATGGACCGGTTGAGGGCGTCCTTGTCGAAGCCGGGGGCTTCGTGTGCCGCCCGGTTGATGACCACCGGGTCGATAGTGGGGCGACGACGGCCCCGGGGGTTGGGGTCGCCATGTTGGAGTGGGGGAGAGTGCCGGCCATGAAAGGGAGGAGGTGGGCCACCGGGAAAGGGAGAGCGGCCGACCATGGGACGCGGCGGGCCGTACGAGTGCGGGTGGTCACGGTAGGGGGGGATGAGATGAGAGGGCGCCTCCGTGATATGGGGGCCGGGGTGGTGAAGGGCATATCCGGCGTGGGGGAAGGGGGGAGGTGGTGGGAGGTGATCAACCCGGATGGCGTGACGCGAGGGGTCGTAGTGCGCATCGGCACGCGCGGGCTCGCGGGGCGCATCGTGGCGACGCTGTGCGACTGTGGGGTCGCCAACAGGGGCTGCAGCAGGAAAGAGTGTTTCTGCGTCCGGGGTTACGAAACCAGGATGGGTATGGTCACGCAGGTGGAGGGTGTGACCGTCGTGGCTGTCCCGGACGGGTTCGAGTGGGGCATCGTGGCGGCGCTGAGCTACAGGGGGGTGCGGATTAGCACCCGCAGCAGCGACAGCACCCTCGGCCGACTGCGAGTCGATACGAGCAGTTAAGCTCGCCACTTGCGCAACGAGCAGCGCGAGAGTATCGGGGGGGTGATCGAGGGTGCTCTGGTGAGAGCCTGACTCAGGGGAATCAGCAGGTGAATCAGGCGGGTTTTTCTGCTCCATTTCGACAGAGGAAAAAAAAAAAAAAAAGCTGAAGGAAAAAACAGGCAGCGGTAAAAACCGCTAGCCGGACTCGTGCCTAACAGCGGTATGCTAAGAGACGGCCTGATGCCCGCCGACCCCTCGGCCTGTAGCCCCGGGGTGTCTCAGAGCACTTTTTCTGTATCCTCCACCCAGTGTGGGGCACAAGTCGAGGCCAAGGCCAGGACAGGTGGAGCGCTGCGCTGGTGGCTGATGCGCGAGGCTAGTATAAAAATAAAAATAAAAGGTAAGCTACGGCTGGCGTGCGACCTGTGGATGCGTATTCACCCGACAGTGCACCCCCCCGTTCTCCAGCTTGGACCTGTGTGCACCCTGTCCACACACGACGAGTGCGTCGGTGTGGGTGGCTGGCTATCTCCGTCGGGTGGCTGACTTAAGAGGGGTGGTGGCGGGTTTTAAAATCGCAGTTTATACTGGCGATACCGCCGACTACAGGTTGAAAGTACTAGGAGTCTAAGGAAACTTGCCTTCTGCGGGAGAGCTGTCGATCGCAGCTCGCCGAACCAGGTTGTCGCGGGTGAGTGACGTGAGGCGAGGGCCCATAACCTATTGAACCATGCAAACATAGTTAGTGTGGAAGATAACGTACGCAAACGTAGTTACAGTCACAGTCCCGCAAACGGAACAGTTAAGGCGACAACCAGCCTACAGGCGTGGTGTCGGGACAACAGAAGTGAGAGAGCTGTAGCCTAGCGACAGCTCTGTACCGAGTCAAACAGTTTATCGGTATGTCCGATCTAGACATGTACTAATCATATCTAGAGTAGCTTACAGTAGCTATCTGCAACTAATACGTATGCGGTATTACTTACAACAGTACTATTCGACTGTAAACAAGTTGTTCCACGATCAACAACACTGTCCCACAAAGTCGGAGACTTGCCCGCGGACTTTCGACGAGGCATCGAAATGCAACCATGGCATAGTTACGCAACCGCCGCTAGGCTACCTATTCCAGCCTAATTAGCCCTATCGCTTGGACATGCTAAGCGCTATAATACAACGCGCTATGCTACAATGGACGCCAACGGCGCGCCACGGTATCGCTAAATTCCACGCGACACCATCAGTCCGCGGTAACTACGCCTTCTTCTATCGAGTTGGATCTGGGGATCGCTGCGGGACATACGGCATGACGATCGACCGTTCTTCATGACACATATGTTTGTCCATCCGCAAGGCTAAAGGTGACCACCGGCACGACGAGGCCGAAAATAAAGCTTTCATGATTATCCCGATCGGAGCTAGCTCGCACCTAGCCGACAAGCTACATTAGAACTGCAACAATCTCACCACTTATTGCGCCAAATACAACGTGAGCCCCCCGTCATCTACGATATGGAGCTTCGCACCTTACGAGAACTCAACAGATTAACAAGCGGCAGCAACACTCAATGCAAGGGTGCTCGAAGCGTACAACGCCGTCGGCGCCTCCCCGCCCTAAGGTTTCAAATGAACATCGCGCAGCCTCCGCAAGGGAGTCGCTTTCGCTCCTAGCTACATCGGCAGGCCTCTCCACGTCGTTGAATATACGGATGATTGGCCCAAGAACAATGCGTTGACCGAAGGAAAAGACATTGACCTCACCTTGGCCCCATCTCTAGTAGCGTAACAATACTTCGCATGGCTCGTCCTATCCCGACTACTTCACTATTTTAGGCTACGCAAGCCTTTGGTTTTTGAATTTTACTAGCAAAACGTGCCCTCGGGTAAATGGTCAGGTTGATATAAATGCAATGGTTCACAAAACTTACTTACAATGCCGGATGAGTTATTGCGGGGTGGGGGGGGGGCATGCGGAAAAAGCCATTGCTCATGGCGTCGACGGTCCCGACTCGATCCACGCACACCGTCGTCTAAGATAATTACTTCTCTCCCCGTCGCAGCTCGCCTCCTAGCGCATAGGCTTTACTTCCCGTTCGGAGGCTGGGAGAAGGAAAGGAAGTCTATAGCTTAAGGCGGTGTCCTAGTAGCGCTCCTTCCGCATCACCCCAATTTCTCAGGTCCCCGGCCCGTGTTCATCTATTTCCAACACATGTCCAATCGCGATGAGTCCGTCCGTACCGTCCATCGGTGGTTTATTACGCTTCCATTGGGGCACCTTTATGAGCAGTATGCCGTCGCAATAACCCAAAGCACACTACCTCATGCATTCGTGTCCACGGTTGGGTACCGACTAGGGAAGGGGTTGACCGAACAAATGGTGGGGAGGGGTTGGCCTTAAAAAATGGTGGGTATGGCAATTTCATTGCGCGAAATCCTATGTACCATGTTTTCTATGGAGGTCCTCATGATTGACCGCCGCCGCTAGACCGTCCCGCTTCGCTTGCGGCGTTCATTCTCCGGTGCGTCGTGCTTTACCCCCATCACGGGAGGCTCGACATCCGCGTGACTAGTCGTAGTCACCGAGCATTCTTTCTCGGCGGTGCTTCCCGGATGTCCGCGCTAGTTTAAACGCCCGCCTTCCGCTGCAGATCCCCTTGTGCCCTACTCACTGCCAAAAGCTCATGAGATACATGTCTCATTCCTTGAACATGACAACATTCGAGGGATATTCTGTATTGAAAAGGAATATCGGTCGGGCTGAACGGAAGATGTTGGTGCTGTGTACTTTTTATTTTAGAAAAATCCCCTCCGTGTTGGGGCTTCCCGATAGCTGCGGATCACACGGATCGCACTGCCGGCCCTCCTAGCCACTTACCGTGCCAAGCATGGCACGGCTAAAGACTTATCAGAGTCCACCAAGAAGGGTCGGTGAGGGGATACCGACGGGCCTACGAGCGCACCCCCTACCGGGGCCACCGTCATTGCGGCGCCGGCGGTGGTCGCCGAGCACTAGCACTCTATGCTTTGCACTCGCCTAAGGGTCCAAATCGAAATTGAGAGCATAAAGATCGAGAATCATGATTAATTTAAATTCAAAGATCGAGAATCGCGATTAATTCAAACTTAAAGATCGAGAATCTTGATCAATTCAGTGAATAAAGATCGAAAATCGATATATGGTATCAAAAATCGCATCACTAGATCTGATTTTCATTCACGTAAAGATTGATGCACCTGATAAGTCATGCCCTAATTATCAATGCATATGATAATTCAACCTCTAAAATATCAATGCATCTGATAAATCGCAGCACAAAAGATCAATGCATATGATATTTCGGACGCTAAAGATCAATGCATATGATAATTCAGGCGCTCAAGATCGAAATCTTATAAATCGGAAATACGTACTAGATTGAAAAAACTCATAAAAAAGTTATGTGCATCTGATAAGTCGGCTACTGTTTCATTGCAAGGCTGTCCAACTCACAACAAAGATCATGCTGTCGTGAATGGGGACGAGGGCACAATGCAATTGCTCTTCAAGGCTGAGACCCTTGTGCACGTTGGCATGTTCTATTGTCGCATTGTTCAAGAATATGTAAATTACATTCTATCCCCATACAGCCCAACAAAAACATGTGCTGCAAACCCCTCACCCAGCACAGCACATTCATCGTGGGTTTTACCCTGCCCACTACAGGTTGTCGTGTCTGGGATCATTGGGGTTATAGGAAGTATATAGTCGCTCAAAATTATTAGAGGTCTAACAATGACTCGCGATTGCCATATCCCGTTGTGGTGCCAAGGATGCGTTGCCATGTTGCTGCGAGTCCGGACCAAAGCTGCGAAAAGCTAGGCAACGGGGGTGCCAAAAAGTGTCCCTGAGTAAAGTGATGCCATATAGGTATCCCAAATTCGCTCGTTGCCAGACAAGTATCCCAAGAGATGAGCGCTGTGATAGGACCCTTTTGGGGTCTAGGAACTCGCAGTTCACGCAGACAAGACACTCTCACACACACGCGCGCGCGCACACACACACGCGCGCACACACGCACACACACACACACACACACACACACACACACACACACACACACACACACACACACACACACACACACACACAAGATGTAATGCACACAACTCACTTAACACACACACACACACACACACACACACACACACACACACACACACACACACACACACACACACACACACACACAGGATGTGAGGCACACAACTCACGTAACAGAACAGGAAAGAATGCATGCAGTGAAGGGTCGCACTCAATGATGAAGTACCGATCATTAAAAAAGCGAAAAATGGCGCACACGTTCACGACATGCATGGGAGCTAACAAATGGCACGTGATTACCATCTCATCGTTGCTCATTTGGTGGTCTTCAAAAAATGTTCCGTCGTCGTTGGCAAGCCCCGTGAACTGTGCAACTATTGCGCCACAAGGCCAAGGGCCATCCCTAACACAACACACGGTAAAAAGTCACAGCAGGCACGGTCAGAATAATGAAGGGTGCATTCCACACACACAGCACGGTTGAGAATTTGCAGTACAAGTAAGACTTGCGAAGCGCGCGCGCACACACACACACACACACACACATACTCTCTCTCTCTCTCTCTCTCTCTCTCTCTCTCTCTCTCTCTCTCTCTCTCTCTCTCTCTCTCTCTCTCTCTCTCTCTCTCTCTCTCACGCGCGCGAATTTGCAGGATTTCGGCATTGTTGGGCACGACTACGTAGAAAGTAAAGGAGCACAATGGCACTTGAAATAGAGCATATGAAACTCACCTCGAGACCGCCCTTGACGCAGACTAAAAATAAGTAGTCGCTGCCTTCACTTGCAACGAAGCTGTCGAGAGTCTTCACAATTTCCATACCACTACCGACGTCTAATAGTCCTTTGTGTTTGCATCGGCGTAGATGAGCCCTTGCTAAAACGAATGGTGTCGTCTGTTGCATAATTTATTAACCGCAGACTCGCACTACGCTCCTTTTCGACTCGTGGAGCTTCCGACGGTGAATGCGAGCTAGCGCAAGCGTCGACGAAGTCTTGTAGCATCGCCTTCGACGCCGCGTCGAGCAGATGCGAGGCCATCCCAACGCAACTTGCAAAGTCACGCCCCACTAGAGACTTTCAACGACGATATCGTCGCGTCCAACTCCACAAAGTTGATAATGATGCGAGTCGGACATTTATCCACGGTTGGTCACCGCGCATCGGGGTGAAAAGTGCTACTGCCTGATGTGGCTGCCGCGCGCTTTTCAAGGTGAGTACAGACGTGTAGTCGCTTGGTAGACTGACGTTTCGTCCCCATATTGTCGCTTTTTCTTAATCCATACGTAACGTAATATATTCTCATGTATTTCGTGCTGTTTCTGAATAGGCTACGAAGAAGGGGAATGACAATAAACGTTGAATATACTATACTTTTCAACACTCTTCAAAAGTACTTGTACGGATAGATGATGGCATAGGTGCATCGCATCCGTTGATCAAAATCTTCGTAATCAATGATCCCTTTCTGGATCGTCATCGGTGTCGATATCCCCACGTTTCGTCACCACGTTTCGTCCAAGCATGGCAATAACGAGACAATGATCCTTTTCATGACGCATACGAGTTGCTGATTGGTCAATCCATGAACCCTTTTTCGTCTTATGTTGGCCGTTGATATATCAAGGAACCAACGGTGGCCATAGATGCATTCTATTCTGAGTGTAGTACTGATAATGCAATTCTGCTTGAGCGCCTTCTCCTTATTTCCATTTCGATTACATAAACATTTATGTTTTTTGTGTAAAGTATCAATTCTCACTCTTATGCTATATTTTTATATGGTTATTAATGTAGATATAAAGCTAATAATTATTATTCGAATCAAGCTCGCGCGCGGGATAAAAGAATGAATCAACAGTAGAAAAGATAAATAGATATCGACGCATCTGATAAATCCCGGCCAAAATATCGGTGCATCTGATAAATCGCGGCACTAAAGATTGGTGAATCTGATAAGTCAAGCTTTTAAATATCGATGCATTTTATAGGTCAAGCTTTAAAGATCAATGCATCTGATAAATGGAGTGCCTAAAGATCGATAATCAATTAATTGCAAAAAACGCCGATGCATCGATTACTGATCATTAATCGATCTTTGATTCGGAGCCTTGCACTCGCCCATCTGGCTCGCGCAACCCACCCTACCAACGCATATTTAGTGCTATTCTCCACACATGTCATTAGCCTAGTTGTAAGCAAGCTCACGTCTTTGGATAAAAATGCCCCGGGTAAATCGTCATATGTGGACGACTTCCTTGCCGTACCCGTAGCGAAGGTCGAGATTTTATATTTTGATGATAGTTTATGAGTTCAAAACGATGCGAAATATTAACAGTGCGCGTGCATTAAGCTCGTGCGTGAACGTACGGTAACGGTATCCCACAGCGAGCGAATCCCATAAGTTTTTATCAAGAGCCAAATGTGATGGAAATTAAACGAGTCATCATAGCCGGCTTGACACAGGTCAAGCTGGGACGAAGATTCTTCATGGGAAGCCCTAAAAAACCCTCATGCATGTGCGGATTAGGGGGCGGAGGACTATTTTTCCGAATTTTCTTAAAAACAAAAGCGGAAACCACCAAGCAAATGAAAATGGAAAGACCCCAAAGGTTTGATCATGTGAGCCATGAAGAGCCATGGAAACGCGGAAAGAAACATATGCATATACCTACGAACATACTTCTTCATGACAACATAATAGTCCGGACGCAATGAACGAGAGTTCACATCACCGATGCCATGGAATAAAAAAACCATAGCAAAAAAGCCAAGTGATCAACCAGGTCGACCGCCATAGGAGCCAACCGACCCCTATCCTCCAAAGCGAAGGGATAGCATACATGGACCGACTAAACCAAAGGCGTTCCAAGTGTATACGCCGAAGTGCGGGTGTAAACATTATCAAGCTTTCCATGTTGGGCCCCCGTTGCAAGGCTTGCGGGCAGCGTGAGGGGAGTGCCCCACGCAAGGGCACTTGAGTTCGTGCGGGCACTAGTAACCGTGGCATTAACGACAAGGTGCCGATGGGGGGCCATGAAGTCGAACCACACGACATTCCCATGTTGATTCCACGAGGCCCTAGACCCAATGTGACGGACCTCTACCCGCAAGTCCCGCTCCTGAGTATCCCCCGCCTCAATCATAAGCTCTTTCAACAGACGGACAAACCGGTCATAAAGTTTGAATACGTACCACGAACACGGGCACGGGTGGGTAATATGGTCAACAAGGATAGAGGATGTTGAGCGCTCACACGGTATTGCAGCCCCCAAGGCCAACGATGAGTAACTATAAGTACAAGTCGATGTAGGAGCGTCATTACACCGAGGACATGTTAGAGCATGGGAAGCTCTTTCCGGAGTAAGCCCTAGTACCCGGTGTTGTTAATCCATGTACACACGGAATGGCATGAAGGGGGTTAGAACCGCCGCTTCCCGGAACGGAGTTGTACGCCTTATCCAAGTACCGACTTTTGGCGGTATTTGGATAAGGCGTACAACTCCGTTCCGGGAAGCGGCGGTTCTAACCCCCTTCATGCCATTCCGTGTGTGCATGGATTAACAAGTTATGGGCCCTCCGCGTTTACGCGGGGTTTATTAGGGCACCGGCCGGAAGTTGTCCATTAAGGGGGAGTGTTTACATATCCCTCCGTAGGACTACTAATGGACACATATGTACGCTAGACTCCGGGGGAGTCTTGGCCCTCCACCTATAGGTGTTCGCTATAGGTGTTCGCCGCTCACTCGCGATGCGATGGGTTCATATACACAATATGTTCCTATCGGGTACCGACTTTTGGCGGTACTTGGATAAGGCGTACATCTCCGTTCCGTTCCATTAATAGTCCTACGGAGGGATATGTAAACATGTGCACGTCCATCATATAGCAACCAGAGGGCACCCAAAGACTGGCCTCGTGTAAGCCGTAAGGCAAAAAAGAGTAGCGCCGAAACACGGCGGACAATGTCCCAGATAATGCGCGCGTTATCCAGCGGAGAGAAGCCACAAACTACTAAGAGGTCAAGATAAGCACGGGATCGAATAGTAAAAAAATTCCCCTTTGTACCTTGCCTCCAAAAGCTCAAGAGCGGGTGAGGGCATGCGGTGTCGGGATTTGTAAGAAAGTCAATTAGGCAACATGCGCCGCCGCATTCTCAACCGCGGGTACGAACAACTAAATATCGGAGCCCACATAATCCGAAGGGTCCCCATTGAGGGTAATGGCCAACACCGCAAGCTCGGAATAATAGAACCCTCCCGTATTGGACATAGCCTCGTATGAATTGCGAAACCGAATTGCCCACGGTAAATAGAGGGGAAGTAGTGGCAACATTCAATAGTTCCAAGCGGATACGGCCGTGCAAAAACCTATTGACTAGGACTCATTATCAAAAGTCAAGTTGGTGAGGATCGTAAAGGATGATGAAGCACAATAGGCGTGTGAGGTGCTACTTTGGTTAGGCTAAGTTGGCAACCTTAGACTAATAGTAGAACCTAATCTCTGGATCTAATTATACAGCTTAGAGAGAATTAGTAAGATTGTCTTAGGAACAGGGTTTCTTACAGTCTGGGTGTGGCGTAATTGTATTCTGTACCGGTCTCTCACCTCTACCAGTAAGTCCCCGTCTTAAATATCCACACCTCAGGTGTTCTAGAAACAGCCTTAGAACCTGTAGCTTGTGCTGTCTGCTAACTAAACCAAACTATTACTAGTGATACAGGTTAATTGAGGTTACATGTACCGTCTATCTAACCTTATCGCACAAGCTCTTAGAACTATCTAGAAAAGAACTATCTAGAAAGGATACTGCTATTAACTCTGTACTGTCGAGGGAAAATACGGCGATACAGTTGTACTGTCGTGATGACAATAAAAGAGTCACTGAATATCGCTAAGATACAGGTACCATTTAGAGGAAATAAATAATGTCAGATACTAGCACTTAGCTAAATGGCTAGGATATGACACTCTCCCCTCCTTAAGCACCATCGTCCTCGCTGTGCAGTACTCAGGGTCTTGGTTTCTTGGGGGTTCTTGCAGGCCAGCGATTGCGAAATCTGACAAAGTCAGGGGTGCCAGAAAATTCTCGATAAACATCCGTTCGAAGGAACTCGGAAAAGATGTTTAAGTGGTTGACTCCTCGCATGGGTTCCCAAGTGTCCTCGCTAGGTACGTTGAACGGTGCTGCCCAGCGGACCTTAAACAAGAGTTCCGTGCCATTGGAGTTAAAAGCCACGTCGAGTATTTTGTCGACTTCAAATCGCTTCGCATCGTGCACAATCGGAATTGGCTGCGCACAGTTGGCCTGTTCTGGTTCTGAATTCCATCTTTCCAGTAGACTGGCGTGTACAACATCGTGAATCCGTACTCCAGGGGGTAGCTTAAGCCGAAATGCAACCGGGGAAACTTCCTCCGTAATGAGAAACGGTCCAATGTAGCGGTCGCGTAGTTTAGAACATGGCTGTTGTACAAACCGTAGATTTGTCGCCTTGAGCTTAACCTTGTCGCCAACTGTAAAAGGTACTGGTAACCGGTGCCGATTTGCAGCGTCTTGCATGTGTGCCTGGGCTGCTTTAACGCAGTCGTGGGCAAATCTGTGCATCTCGACCAGAATCTTCACTTGCTCCGGTAAAGTACGGCTAGGCTCGTTATCTTCAAATGTAGCCGTCGTTGGAGATGTCGGCTCAAATCCTAGCGTCGCCTTAAATGAAGACATAGTCGTTGACGTAGAAACCGCTGCGTTGATCGCGAACTCCACGTTGGTAAGGTGTTGAACCCAGTCGTCGTGCAAGGGTGCACATAGCATCGTATGACTTGCTCCCATGTCTGGTTTACTCGTTCAGTTTGGCCATCTGTCTGGGGGTGATAGCTCGTAGAGATATTAAGCTTGGTGCCAACAACCCTAAATAGGGTTTGCCAGAAGTCGCTCATAAACCGGGGATCTCGATCGGATATTAATTTCCGTGGTAAGCCAAAATGCCGAAAAACAGCGCGGTGCATAACTTTTGCTAATTGTTCCGCTGTAATCGTTTTCGTAATTGGCTCGACAATCGTCCGTTTCGTAAGCATACAGACGAATACCACCACAGCATCATACCCATCGCACTCAGGAAGGTCCGTAATCAGGTCAAGCGATACTTGCTCAAAGGGCCTGGTCGGTACCTCATGCGATTGAAGGAGTCCATAAGGCTTGTGTCGCGCTGCCTTGTTGCGTTGACATGTAACACAGCTGCGTACATAGTGTTGTACTGTCCGCTTCATGTTAGGCCACCAAAACGTCCGGGTTACTGCTGCCAATAGTCGAATAATACCAGGGTGTCCCGCGGTCGGTGCGTCGTGTAGTTCGTACAATACTCTTGATCGCAATGTAGAGACGTTCGGAACATACAGTCTTGTCCCGTAGGCGTACAAGAGTCCATTAGATTGACGTACCAGCCAGGTAGGCAGAGATTTCCGGGTAAGCAGATATTTGTCCGAATCATAAGCGCTTTTGATTTCCGCATGAAGTCCAGAGTCAGGATGTAACCGGGATTCCAGGGAAAAAATCTGTGCGTGTAACTCGCATTCTGCTTCGTCGTTGGTCCAATCGCGTAACAGTTGCAGCTTCTGTAATGAGTCCTTCAAGTCAGGTCGGCGAGACAGAGCGTCTGCCTGGTTGACTGCTCCCTTCTTGTATACGATGTCTATCTGTCGCTGGTAAGGTGCTAACACTTGAAGCCATCGCACCTGTCGAGTAGACAAATCGCGCTGCCGAAAGAAGTGTCGCAACGTGTCGTGGTCCGTAATTACTGTAAATCCCGCCGCGCCATCTAAGTAGCAACGGAACTTCAGTAGAGCGTCGCGAACTGCCAGTAGCTCTTGTTCGTGGACATGATAGTGTACCTCATGCTTGTTCATCTTTCGAGCATGGTACGCAACAGGTTGTAATCCAATACCTTGGTCTTGTAATAGCACAGCTCCTACTGCAAATCCAGAAGCATATGTGTACAGTGTGTACCTTGCATTAGGAGAAGTGTCAGGAATTACCAGTACTGGTGCACGTACCATCGCGTCTTTAATTTGCTCGAATGCTGACTCGGCTTGAGGAGTCCAGCGAAATTCCGGTGTCTTCTTGGTCAGGTCCGTTAATGGGGTTGCTAGGGTTGCGAATTGGTTGATAAACCTCCGGTAATATCCAGCAAGTCCCAGAAATCCACGTACTTCAGTCACAGATTTCGGTCGGGGCCAATTCTGTACTGCCTCAACCTTGTCGGGGTCCATTCGGATCTGTCCAGCTTCCACCACATGCCCAAGAAAATTGACGCTCGATCGTCCGAAGTAACACTTAGAGAGTTTGATATGCAACTGGTGTCGCTGCAGCTCTCGTAACACGAGTCGAATATGCTCGAGGTGTTCGTCGGCCGTCTTACTGTAGATCAACACGTCGTCCAGATATACCACGCAGAACTTGCCAAGATACGGGGCCAAAACTCGATTCATCATCGCTTGGAATCCAGCTGGGGCATTACAAAGTCCAAAGGGTAGAACGCAGTATTCGAACAATCCGTAATGAGTTCGGAATGTTGTCTTATGTATGTCGCGCTCCTTGACTCGAACTTGATGATAGCCTTTATACAGGTCCAGCGTGCTGAAATAGTGAGCCCCATATAGCGAGTCGAGTAACTCATCAATCCGGGGTAACGGTGTTCGGTCTTTCCTCGTGAGGTCGTTGAGTTTCCGGTAGTCTACGCACATACGCATGGTACCATCCTTCTTGCGTACAAATAAAATCGGGGCACCGTACGGAGATTTAGACGGACGAATCCAGCCTTTTGCGAGTAAGTCTTGCAACTGTACTTGAACCTCCCGGAGTTCTGCTGGTGACATACGGTACGTTCGCTCCTTGGGTGGTTCATCGCACTCCAAATTAATTTCAAAGTCGCACTCGCGAGTTGGCGGTAGACCGTCAGGCTCCTTGATAATGTCCGTAAACTCATTCAGGGAATCTCGTAACGAAGTCGTCCACTCACGTTGTTGATCAGTGTTGATGTCGTCGACCGCGTCCTGTACTTCTCGTAGTCCAATCACGAAGAGGTCTGCTGGATGTTGTCTAAGCAGCTTTGCCATCGCATCCGCCTCCAAGTGATGTACTGTCACAGGTACGGTGTACTCGTCGCCAGACACCATAGCTTCGCCAGTTTTACGGTCGCGAATCGTTTTAGTAGACCAATCTATATTCGGGTTGACGGCTTGTAACCAAGGTTGACCGAGGATGATGTCGAATTTATCCAGTTCTGTCGTAATTGCGTCCAGACGTATGTCCAGGGTCCCTACTGTGAGCACTTCATTCCGTAGTCGCTGGCGAGTCGTAGTTGTACTACCATCTGCCAATTTTATCCGGTATTTCTCTCCAGTAACCGTCGGGATGTGATGCTCCCGTACCCACTCAGCCTTGCAGAAATTTTCCGAAGCGCCAGAGTCAACCAAAATACGGCATCGATGTCCGCGTAAGGTGCCTCCCAACACTAACAGACTTGTTCCAGACTGGGTTGTGGATACATGTAGCGTCGCATGAACACTGTCTTCTAGTCGGACGTTCTTGTTCATCCACCCGTCGATCGGTTTCCCAAAAGTCTCGTAACGAAGAGGGAACTGCTGTTCTCCACAGACTAGATAACCCGTACGCCGTGCCGAAATTAATTCCTTCCAGGTAGCCCATACTGCCGAAGAAGTTGACGTCGCGTCCGGTATCGATCCGGGTCGAACGCGAGCGATATACACGTAGTGCTTATTTTGTCCGGAAGACTCCGTCCCTAAAAGGCGTAAATTTGTTTCGCTCACCTTAAATCCATTTGTCTCCGTAAGAGCTCGCACTGCTGTGTATTCCGGGGTCGCGTCTTCAATCTCCTGTTTGCCACCAGGAAACCATACCATGCCAGTGTCCTCTTTCGCTAGTAACACTCGTCGGCCATCGGTAACAAGAGTCGTCGAGTGAGTCCAGTAGGTCTTCGGGGGATTCTGTAGATTCTGAGGCAGAAATCGAACTCGATCGGTGTCGTCGACGTAGACTTGCGTCGTCCATCTTGTCGGTCCAACATCTTGCCTTCTTCCTTGTATTCCATCGTTCGTGGGGCAGGTAAACACATGTTCTTTCGCCGCCAGCTCGTCGACAAGTCGGAAATTTCGCAGCAGCTTGAACCATGGTTTTGCCCTCCATTTTGGAACCACTATAACCGCTCGCAGATGGGGATGAAGCAGTTTACTCCGCAAATAATGGCCCAAAAAATCTTCCAATTCATTAAATGGCGCATTTAGCCAAATTCTCCGGTACTTCTGTAAATCTCTCTCCTGAAACGGGCGCGCCGGACAGCAAAAATCCTCCGCCACTTGAGAATTAAGGCTGTCATTATCGCTAGCTCCATCTAAGTCGAAAGGTCCGTAGGTCTGAGAGTACTTCAGGAAATACTCCCTATTCATCATCCAGTCGCTAAAGTCCTTGCTCCTAAAGACTGGCCTCAATGTCGTTTGAGGTAACGGGTCTCGTACTTCTTCTGTTCTGGTCTCTTCCTGAGTCGCTGTAGGAGACGAAACCTCATCCTGCAGCTTGCCGCGAGCTGCCGACTCAGGTCTCACTTTCCCGGCCGGGATTTCTTCGTTCTGTCGTTCTTCTTGTTCTTTCTGTCTGGGCAGTCGATAGCGATGTGTCCCTTCTTGTGGCAAATGAAGTACTTGCCCTCCTTCTTAAATCTGTCGACCTCCTCTTGAGTGAGGCGTCTAATCTCGTACAACTCCCGCGGCTTTTCTTCGGTCGCGCCATGCGAATCTTCCTCCGACTCACTGTCGATCTCCTCCATTGCCTCTGAAAAGTCGCTGTCTTCTTCGATGGCGTTCAGTCGGCCTGTCGAGCGTTGGGTCGTCTCAATCTTGGTCTCCGCTGCCTCCGCTCGCAGAGCTGCTTGAATCGCCTCGTGTAGGGTCTTAGGGTTTTTCAGGGCAACCTCCTTATGAATCGAGGGTCTCAAACCGCGCTGGAAATCATGTACGTTATCTTCTTCGTGACGGTGAGGAAGCTCCAATAATTGTTCTCGAAAATAGTTCGCGTACTTCAGGACCGTGGTTTTCTGTCTCGCTTTGTCCAAATTCAATCTCGCTTGTTCCGCCGGTGTTCTTCCGCAGAATTCCCGAATTAAGGATTTCTCCATCTCAGAAACTCCGGAAAATCCTCCACCGACTTCATCTCCAGTCTGCGCAACTTGGGAGTACCACCACTTCGATAGTGGTCCTTCCAGAAAGCCAGATACCCAGTACACTCCTCTTTGCTCTTCAGGGTTAACGCTGTGATACCGTAGATACCCTCGTGCATGTCGGAACCAGTTTCTCAGTTCGTCGATGTTAGTCGTAGCGATGCTCTTGATCTTGGCTGGTTTGACATCGTTCGGCATCATGCTTGGCATCTCTCGCGTCCTCTCCGATCTCAATTGTTCTCCTCGAAGAAAATTCTCCGTTTCTCGGCTTCTGTTCACTCGTCCTTCAAAATGTCTGAAACCGTTGTCGACGTGGTCACGCAGTTGAGATAGCTCAGTCGAAAAAGCGTCAACTCGGTTACTTAGTCGTTGTAGCATCTCGGTGACGTGTACCGACATAGGCTCCATCGTGGGACTCGATCCTTCTCGCACTGTCTGTCTTCTACCATCTGTCGACGTCGGCTGTGTCGGCCCAGAAGGCGCCCCCTCTGGTCGACCATCAACTTCCTCTGGTAGTCTCTCTCCTGCTCGGTTAGACATCTTCGTCTCGTCTAGCTGTTCTGAGGCTCCGAAACCACGTGTGAGGTGCTACTTTGGTTAGGCTAAGTTGGCAACCTTAGACTAATAGTAGAACCTAATCTCTGGATCTAATTATACAGCGTAGAGAGAATTAGTAAGATTGTCTTAGGAACAGGGTTTCTTACAATCTGGGTGTGGCGTGATTCTATTCTGTACCGGTCTCTCACCTCTACCAGTAAGTCCCCGTCTTAAATATCCACACCTCAGGTGCTCTAGAAACAGCCTTAGAACCTGTAGCTTGTGCTGTCTGCTAACTAAACCAAACTATTACTAGTGATACAGGTTAACTCAGGCTACCTGTACCGTCTATCTAACCTTATCACACAAGCTCTTAGAATTATCTAGAAAAGAACTATCTAGAAGAGATACTGCTAGTAACTCTGTACTGTCGAGGGAAAATACGGCGATACAGTTGTACTGCCGTGATGACAATAAAAGAGTCACTGAATATCGCTAAGATACAGGTACCATTTAGAGGAAAATAAATAATGTCAGATACTAGCACTTAGCTAAATGGCTAGGATATGACACAGCGACCCATGAGGTGGTGTGAGCGGGAAGTCGCGTTTGGGCGGAAGTCGCGCACCTAGCCAATAGGAGAGTATAAGCGGCGATGGTTCACCGAAAATGATGGAGTGTGAGTTTTGGTGAACCCGTGCTTCCAACTCTCTTCCTGGTGCCTACTTCTATATTGTAAAAAACAATCACACAAGAAAAAGCAGTGGAGGCCACTAAGCAAGAACAGGAAAAGAGGAAAAAACATAAGCCCTAATCCTTACTTTTAGAATGGCGACTTCGGGAAGATGAACTCCGACTGTAAAAAACGTCCGGGTACATTTCTGACTCTCCGTGTAATTTCGTATACCGGTACGGGTTTGACAATAAAGAACGCACCAAAAGAACAAAGGTGGACTTATCTCCTTTTTGGTGGCCTCCACTGCTTTTTCTTGTAAGAAATTTTTGAGACTTATCTCCTTTTTCGCTACCCGGGCAACCCCGAATCCGTCGGCGGGCAACCGCTCAGGCAATCCCGCTATCCGCGTCAGCACCGTTGGATTGGAATTCCAGTTGCCCTGGTTGCTGGGCCTGAAAAATAAGGAAATCTGCAGTACTTATCGTGGACATTTCCTTAATACTTTACGTTGTACTGTTCTCAAAATGAGAGCGATTGTGTATATTTTTATTACTTCCAGTACAGGTACGGGTACATGATAAATAGTAATAGTTCGCTATGGACTATATTGTTATTAATAATAATATTATTATTTACAAAAAAATTGTTACAAGAAAAGTGATAACCAGCCACATTCATCAACAAGCAATTATGATAAATTATATATAATATGTGAATCTACATTTTAATCAATTTCCAAGACACAGCAGTAGAGAGATGTCTCTTTTTTCCAGTCCACGTTCCTATAGGGCTTCTTGTAAATAACAGTGGTAGAGGTAGGCGCTAAATTTGATATCTAGCATGTACGTGGTTCTTCATGGGACGCGGGGTTCCTATCGACCTATCATGAGTTCGTGAGGGTGGTGCAGCCGTTGTTGCTTGCCTCCTTGCTCATTGGGCTTAGGTTTTTCTGCCTCATTTCTTTTCTTGTGACATCGTTTTGCTGGTGGATTCCACTGGCTTATTTTTAATAAAAGCATTAAATCTAAAGCACGTACGACACAGGTAAACACGTATGACATGTTGCGAATAACTCTACCCTAGTGGAGATATTCACAACATGACAAGATGGCTGCGACAATTGCGTGAGGGTGGTGCACCTACTATTGCATGCCTCTCTTCTCCGCGGGCTTAGGCTTTTGTGCCCTTTTTTTCTCCTTCTTTGCTCGTGGATTCCCTTGCATTTTTTGCAATTCAATGCAATAATTGTGTCATAAAGCGACAATGGAGGATTGTATCGTAAAACTACGATACTCGGCACGATCGTTTCCATCTCAATCTTATTTAGAGGTAATGTTATAAGAACTACAGATATATATTATCGAAGCAAGAGAATTTGAGCATGCGCTTGTATTTGCCACGAGTGAAGAGGCTCGTTCAAGAGCCAAAAAAAATTCGAATAAAATCATGAGGCGGCTGACAAAGTATATGCACAAACACTACATATGCACAAAAGAAACGTAATTTTAGTCTGTGTATAATAAAAAATAAAGCAGACGATATATAAAATTGTATGTTATGGATTGAGTTGTAATATGTAATTGTCAGAAGCGTGTAGGGCGTGTGGACTCGTGATAATGCCAATATAATGGCTTGCTTGCATGCATGAACGGAACTTTGTACAATGGCGTTTATGCACCACGCTCTGCATAAACGTCGAATTCAATAATTGGTGGGAAAAAATGAATAATGTCGTATTTTCTTTCTTTATGCTAGTGCCTATGTTCCCCTTAAGGTTTTCAATGTGACCATTCAACAATAACGTCGCAAAGGACAATAAATTTATATCAATATATATTCATCTATTACATAATAAGCTTTCGGATATAACTTACATCCATCTGAAGCAATTTAGCTAGCATCACGGTCAAAACACAGTGAGCGATGTTAAAACACACACATATATAAAAGAAATATACATATATATACAACCATCATGCAGACCCGATTGTTGCTTTCCTATCCGTATTATAGACTTTCTCGAATGCATTCAAGCCACGATGGCGGCGCTCGCTATCCACCTAGCGTGCACTAGATTCAATAATGGTACTGTTTGCTCCCTATTGGCATACACGGCTATCATCGCGCATGGACTCAAACCGGTATTGGCGTGCTGAATATTCATATCCCGTGCAGAAATTGTCGTGTACATTTCGATTATAACTCTTGCTTTGTTTTCCTTAAACGCTGAACATATATCACCAATGGAAAAAAAAATCACACGTACCCGCATTTGTTGCCATGGGTACTTTGGGTAGAGGTACCTTTTCCCTTATTCTTACTTGGCTTTGACATCGATCTAAGTTGTGTAGTTAACATTGTCCATTTGGGAGTACATGGACACGTTGCCCCCAATACTAGTTGATCATTTACACCGACATCTATTATTCGCACCATAAATATTAATCATGCACATGGTGCGATTTCAACCCACATGCGTCTAGCACTCCATTTGCTCATGAAACACCTCACGTCGTGGTTGTCGATCTGCTCGCATTTCATGTGAGGCGTGAATTTGTGACGGATGCCGTATAAGAAACCGAGTATTCATGAGGTGTTTGGAGGGGGTGTTGATGTTTTGCACGGTCTTGGGAATTCATACATGATTCGAGAAGTCATGGAACAGTACTAGAAAAGAAGTAATGATTTACGTGAAACATTTTGCGTGTCTTGACTTGAAGAAAAAAGTGCAAGCAAAACATGCATGCGAAGCAAACGTCATATGCCTAATGGGACGATCATAACCTACCACAGAATTGTTATAAGCTTATGCGCATGCTCGCGTTGCATTCCATTGTTTTTGCGATGCTCTCTTGCAATCGGGCTATTTGGATGACATGGGGGAGAGGAGTTGGGGGGTGTTGTAAGTAATACCGCATACGTATTAGTTGCAGATAGCTACTGTAGGCTACTCTAGATATAATTAGTACATGTCTAGATCGGACATACCGATAAACTGTTTGACTCGGTACAGAGCTGTCGCTAGGCTACAGCTCACACGCCTGTAGGCTGGTTGTCGCCGTGACTGTTCCGTTTGCGGGACTGTGACTGTAACTACGTTTGCGTGAGTTATCTTCCACACTAACTGTGTTTGCATGGTTTAATAGGGGGAGAGAGCGTGTTTATTGTTGCTAAGTAAGCCTCCGTTACATATACAATAAACTTTCAGTAAGGTCTTGACTTGAACACGGATGTTTTAACACAAGGTGATGAGCCGTATGCTCAGCATCCCCAAACAAACACATTGAAAGGATCACCACGTGAAAATCAGTGCAATGCTCAATCGCCATAACAAGCACTCCCACATAAAAATTTCATTGTCTCAACGACACACACGCACGCCCTAGCATATTATGTCATGTTGTTTTTACTTGAAATGCTCAACTTGAACATTACTATTGTCGCCGCAAGCAAACCGATTGTGCCAAAATCTTTAAGCTGTTCCGGGCCGCCGAGTCTTGTCCACTCCAACTTTCCCTCAACAACACGTCTAACAACAAATATTGCAATTCGTTACAAAAGTTTGCAGCGCAAAATTCGATTCCTATACTAAGTAAATTCCGACGACTTAAAACCTCGCCTACATATATCAATTCTTTGCCTATTTTCGAATGTTGCTCCAAGCGTGGGATGTCATACTAGTTGAGAGGCATGCATGACTCAGGTCAAGAGGCAAACCTTAAATTCGCAGTTTCATTTCTTTCAAGTAGTGTCTACACGTGTGCCAACAAATGTCATTAATACCAAAAATGATGCAAGAAGAAAAACAACTAAACGCATCGAGGTTTTAAAACACACTGCTGAATGCTAGTAAGCCTTGCAAAGCGACATTCTCGGACATGTTTTCTTCCCTGATTTGGCGTTCCATTTATTTTATTTTTAATTGAAATAATTATCTTACAAGAAAAAGCAGTGGAGGCCACCAAGCAAAAATAAGAAAAGATGAAAAAATTTAAGCCCGAGGAACAGGAAGGCTTAGATTTTTTATTCCTAATCATTTTCTAATCAAAATGATATATTTTATTCTGGATAGAAGCATATGTACTGTATATAATTCCTTGTAATTCCTTGTAATCAAAACTTTGCGAAGCACTGTGCAGTAAAGAAATACGGCATCCGGTTTTAACTTGTAATCAACGTTTAGTTCCAAGTTCTGATGACAATCATCGAAAGACATCGGTATGATACATATCATAATCACGGGGGCGCTGTGGCATGCCTTCCTGTTCCTCGGGCTCAGGTTTTTTCCTCTTTTCTTCTTATTTTTGCTTGGTAGTCTCCACTGTTTTTTCTTGTAAGACAGATTTATGATAATCACGGGGGCGGGTGACGGTGTATGGCTGCTAGTGTAGAGCAGGGAACATCGCTGCAGGTACGTTGCTCGGTACAGCGCAGTATACGTATTTCTTTATTTGGCGAGGGCAACTTTTTGAGAGGGCAATTTCTACGGGTACGAGAGAAACAGTACTTTACTAAGTCGCTACTTGTGCGACGGGTACGAGGAATACAGTACGAAAGTACCAAACGATACAGTGCTCGCGCAGGGGTTGCCCACGGGCCTCCTTCGGGTTGCTTTTGGAAAAAATGAGTGGCATACGCCACTTATCTGTACCCGAAAAGCGGCAACCGCCACATATTTGGGTTGCCCTGCCAGGATAAAAGGGTACTTGTGTACTGCTTATAATAAGATGATGGTAAGAGAATGGCAGTACTGCCTTCCGCCTTAGTGTTGATCGCTACAACAATTTGAATAATGGAAATGCGGCGACCGACGAGGATCTCCCCTTCGTTTACCCGTGCGCGATTGAATCGTACCATATGCCATACAGCAGGGCCGAAACGTCGCTTTGCGGGTCGAAATAATTCGCGGTATAGAATCGCGCGTTAGTGAATAATCTAAACCACGGGAACAGTAATCGGTTGCAGGTCAGGGTTCTTTTATGACTCCGCGGGGAGCGAAGCGCCGACGGAAAATAATACATGGTGTTGAACAAAGCTTTCTACCAGCTGAAATGGAGTGCGGTTGCAGTCAGGGATGGTATCTTACAGGCACATAATACAGGAAATGGCTAGCTCGATACCGGCTACAGGTATGTCTATACTATCTCTGATGTTGATGTCGATGCATTTCTGATGTCGATATGTGGCAGTGAGAAGCGAAAGTAGAGGGAGGGAGGTACAGGTGCAGAGTTCAAAGATCAGAAGCAATAAGATTGTAACGATTTCAGTACTTGTGTACCCGACTAACATAGTGCGAAAAGGTACATACAGTTTTCGGACATGAATTAAAGGGTGACATTCACTGTTCGTAGCGGGGAGGCTGAGGAGGGGTGGCTCTACGTGTTTTGTAGCGATCAACGCTGCTCCCGGGGCCTCGGTATGGCCGACGACCGGGCCATTGACCGGCCTTCGCGTCTTGCTCCCGGGCCGTCCCGACTAGCTTCCCCTTCTCTTCTTCCCCCTTTCGCCCGGTCCTCCGCGTCTGGACCTCCCCGTCGCGATTCTGCTGCTCGTCGGGCCCGTGCTACGGTCCGTGCGTCGTCTGCTATCCCCCCCCCCCGCATCCCTTGTCGGTACCTCCGCATCGGGGCGCCGCGCTACTCCTCGTCACAATGCGCGACGCCCTCTTCGCTCTGCTTTGTCTCTACCCCCCCTCAGTGGCTCTTGGGCATTTGTCGTGCGCGCCACTTGCGCCGTCCGTCGCCCGCTTACGAGTCGAAAAACATGCTCCTCTGCGGCGTGCTGCTAGGGCTACCGCTGGTGGGCGGCGGGCTGCCCCTGCCGCCGGTGGTTCGAGGGAGGCTGCCGATGCCTTTCAGCGCAGAGCTGTTGCCGTTGTTGCTGCAGCAGCCGCCTGCCATAGAGACGCTGGTAGTGTTGGTACCGCCGTTGCTGTTGCTGCTGGTGCTGCTGTTGGGGCTGGTCGGCGCACAGCTGCTGTAGCTGTTGCTGCTGCAGCCGGCGGAAGTAGAGACACTGGTAGTGTTGGTTCCGCCGTTGCTGCTACTGATGTTGTTGTTGCTGGTGGTGGTGCTGGTCGGCGCACGGCAGCTGCTGTTGTTGATGCAGCAGGTGCCGGACATAGAGACACTTGTAGTGCTGGTGCCGCTGTTGTTGCTGCTGCTGCTGCTGCGGAGAGTGGTGTTGGTCGGCGCACGGCTGCTGCTGCTGTTGCTTCAGCAGCTGCCGGACATAGAGACACTTGTAGTGCTGGTGCCGCCGTTGCTGCTGCTGCTGCTGCTATTGAGGGTGGTGCTGGTCGGCGCACAGCTGCTGCTGATGTTGCTGCTGGTGGTGGTGGTGCTAGTCGGCGCACGGCTTTTGCTGTTGTTGTTGCAGCACCCGGCGAACGTAGAGACACTGGTAGTGTTGGTTCCGCCGTTGCTGCTACTGCTGCTGATGGAGGTGGTGCTGGTCGGCGCACGGCTACTGCTGCTGTTGCTTCAGCAGCTGCCGGACATAGAGACACTTGTAGTGTTGGTGCCGCCGTTGCTGCTGCTGCTGCTGCTGCTGGTGGTGGTGGTGCTAGTCGGCGCACGGCTTATGCTGTTGTTGTTGCAGCAGCCGGCGAACGTAGAGACACTGGTAGTGTTGGTTCCGCCGTTGCTGCTACTGTTGCTGATGGAGGTGGTGCTGGTCGGCGCACGGCTACTGCTGCTGTTGCTTCAGCAGCTGCCGGACATAGAGACACTTGTAGTGTTGGTGCCGCCGTTGCTGCTGCTGCTGCTGCTGCTGAGGGTGGTGCTGGTCGGCGCACAGTTGCTGCTGATGTTGCTGCTGCTGGTGGTGGTGCTAGTCGGCGCACGGCTTCTGCTGTTGTTGTTGCAGCAGCCGGCGGATGTAGAGATACTGGTAGTGTTGGTTCCGCCGTTGCTGCTGCTGATGCTGCTGCTAATGGTGGTGGTGCTGGTCGGCGCACGGCTGCTGCTGTTGTTGCAGCAGCTGCCGGACATAGAGACACTTGTAGTGCTTGTGCCGCCGTTGTTGCTGCTGCTGCTGCTGCCGCTGCTGCTGAGGTTGGTGCTGGTCGGCGCACGGCTGCTGCTGCTGTTGTTGCAGCAGCCGGCGGACGTAGAGACAATGGTAGTGCTGGTGCCGCTATTAGTGTTGCTCCTCCTGCTGCTGAGGGTGGTGCTGTTGATGGTGGTGGTGGTGGTCGACGTACGGTTGCTGCTGCTGTTGCTGTTGCAGCTGCCGGACATAGAGACACTTGTAGTGCTGGTGCCGCCGTTGCTGCTGCTGGTGCTGCTGTTGGGGCTGGTCGGCGCACGGCAGCTGCTGTTGCAGCCGGCGGACGTCGAGATACTGGTCGTGTTGGTGCCGCCGTCGCTGTTGCAGGTGGTGGTGTTGCTGGTGCCGGTCGGCGCACAACCGCTGCTGCTGCAGCAGCCGGCGGACGTCGAGATAATGGTCGTGTTGGTGCCGCCGTTGCTCTTGCTGCTTCTGTTGCGGCTGCTGGTCGGCGGTCGGCTGTTGCTGGTGAGAATGGCGTGTGCAAAGCCGCATCTGGGGGTGTTGGTGTTACTGGTGTTTCTACGGAGGGTGCAGCTGCTCATGCTGCTACACGTGGTGGTGCTGGTTGGAGTGCGGAGAGTGCCGTTCCTACTGGAGGACAGCGCGTTGCTGCTGATGTGCGGAGGGCTACAACTTGGGGTGTTGTTGCTGCTGCTACTGCTGCTGGTAGTGCCGCTGCTGCCGGTAGTGAAGGTGCTACATGTGGTGGTCCTAATGGGCAAAGAGCTGGCTATGTTGCTGCCGGAGACCCCTTGGCACTTGTTGGTGTTGGTTGGCGCTCGGCCATTGCTACCAACGTCCATGAGCAGAGGACTGCGGCGAGTGGTGATGCTTCTGCTGCTACTGCTACATCTATGGGGCTTGCGGCTGCCGGAGCTCGCTCGCGCCGGGCTGCTAGTGTTGGTGATGGTGCTTGTGGGCGCAGACATGTGGCTGGTGGCAGGGCCGCTGGTGGTGCTTCTGCACGTGCCTGTGCTGACCCGCGCCCGGTTGCTGCGGCATGTGCTGTTGGACAGAGAGATCCAGCAGGTGATGGCGTTGCTAGTGGTGCTCCCGCAAGTGCCGGTCAGCGACTCGCCGATGCTGCCACAGCCCGTGGGCAGAGGATTGACAGCGGTGCCGGTTCTGCATCTACTGGTGCCAACGGGCAGAGTGCTTCTGCTGCCGGGCGGAGGGCTAGAGCTGGTTGGCGGCGAGATGATGCTATTGGAAGCTGGCGAGATGCGGTTGCTGCAGTTGGTGCCCATGCTGGAGCTTCAGGGTCGGAACCGGGCCTAAGTGCATCGGGTGTTCTATCCCCGTCGCGGGGGGAATGTTACACTTGCGCTCCGTGTGGCATACGGTTTGCTGGGCGTAAATGGCGCTCTAATTTCGCCAGACACACGAACATGTTCATAACTGGCAATGGCCCCTCTACTTCCGCACACCGTCGCTAAGCTCGCCACCTTGCGACCTCCTCTCCGGCCTTGTTTTCCCTTTGTGCCTCGGGCGACCACCTTCTATCTGCCACCCAAGCTCGCCCTCTTACCGCTCCATGCCTACACTGTGTGGCTGCTCCCGTTTCTCCAATGTTGCCCCACGACTATGTTGGCAGCTCCCGGCCGCCGCTCATTGGACCACGCCCCCTCCGAATGGCTGTCACCCCCCCCCCCCCTGCTTGGGGTGGCCTCCCCCCCTTGGCTCCACTCCCTTCCCCACCCCGGGCCGAACCGGAGCTTACCCCCCTCACTCCCCCCCCTACACATGATGGACCCCCGATACCTCATGGACAACCTTTTATGCCCTCATCTGCCGTTGCACTCCGCCGAGAGGCTGCTCTCCGATCCCTCCCTCGGGCCGCTACTCCTGCCTCACGGTGCTCCGACAACGAACCGGTCGCTTGTCTACTTGAGTTCAGGCCTGTCACTGCGGCCCGAGGGGTTTGTGCGACAGCGAGAGACGACCTACGTTCTGCCCTACAAGACACCCTCGAATATGCGACCTCCCTCAACGGACTCTCGGGCTGCTGGAGCTTTTTTGGCAATTCACCTCTTTGGCGGCCTCCTCCTCCGACCGTTCCCGGCGGCGGCCGGTGCTCGCATCCGCTCCATGGTCCAACGTCGAGTCCGTCTCTGGTTCTCTAGATCCGGAGAGGACGGACTCACGGGCATTGACACCCTTCTACGTGATATTCGAGATGGAGGTGAGCTTGCACGTGCGTGCCCGGGAGCTTCTGTGCCTAGACGCCCCGGCGGTCGGGGCCGGGGTGGGGGGGGGCTCTCGCCGTCGCCGGGCCCAGAACACTCAACGGGAGCAGCACCACCCACCGACTCGCCTCTCTGAAAGTGACCTCCGACGCCGTGCTGCCTTCCGTCGGGCCCGTGAGCTAGTGGAAGTTGGCCAGTTGCGACGGGCCCGGATGGCCCTAGACGGAGCCGACTTCGGAATGGTGGAGGACGCGGACGCGGCTTTGGCCGCTCTTCAGCGGTTGCATCCTCCTCCCGGTACTCCCCATCCATACTGTGATCTCCCCGACCCTTTGCCCCCCCCAGAGCGCCCACCCCTCACGTATTTAGATGACATTGACAGCCTCAAAATATGGGAGGAGTCTATGCTCCTTGTCTTGAGAAAAGCACCTCGCTTGTCAGCCCCCCACGTTGATGGCTGGCGATGGGAACATGTCCGTGACTTGAATGTTCCGGCATGGCGTAAGTGGGTTAACCGCTACTCGGCGGGAAACATTCCCGAGGCTGCGGCGGACTTTCTGGCGAGTGCGACCGGGTGGGCTCTTCACAAGCAAACTGGGGTTGACCGCGACGCCACTCGCCTTCGAGGTGAGGCTCCTAAAGTCCGGCCGTTGGCTGCTGGCAGCGTTTTGTCGTGGTTAGCTCATTGTCACGCCATAGCGCGGATAGCGACTGTCGCGGCCGACCACCTGGGCCATGTACAACGATCGGTTTTCACCAAAGCGGGTATCGAGCGAGCCATTCATACCACTCGCATTGGCCTACAAGCTATTCCTGATTGCAGCCTTCTAAGCTTGGACCTGGAAAACGCCTTCAACACCATTTCCCGCCGGAGTTTCCTTGCGGAGCTATACAAGAACCCTGACTTGCATCCCATTATCCCGTTGGTTGAGATGATATATTCACGGGACTCCACGGTGTATTACTTCGACCCCAACGATGCTTCGCTCCTACACGGCACGGTTCAATCTCGTACGGGTGTCCGACAAGGAGATCCTCTTGGCCCGCTTTTGTTCAACCTGGCGATAAGCACCCCCCTCCGGAATATTGGAGAACGGTGCAAGGATTCAGCGGCGATCCAAGCCTTTTCTGATGATGGCAAGTATTTGATCAAAACGCCTTTCGTCCCGACTATGATTACGGTGGCTACGGAGGAACTGAGGAAAGTCTGCTCGAATGTTCAACCAATCAAATCTTCGTGCATGGTACCTCCGGATACGGCCCTTGAACTTGCCGAGGTGATACGGGCGATGGTCCCCGTTGTTACGGGTACTAGTAACCTTGGAGCCCCTTTGGCGATGGATTTCTCGATGGCAGACGGCCCTCCAGCGTCTCATAACGAGAACTATGTTCACTCTTGGCTGCAAGACACCGTTGAGGCTCATCAACTCCTCTTGGACAAGATTGTATGCTTTGCTATGTCGGACTTCGGAGGGACACACGCCGCTTTCCGCTTGATGATCACGTGTGCGGTCCGCCGCTATGGTTTCTTGCTCCGCACCCTCCCCCCGGATATCTGCCGACCGTACCTTGCTACTGCAGATAGGGCCGTTCGTGCGGCAGTTTATCGAATCTTGGGCGTTTCTTTGGACGCACAAACACTCGATCAACTGAATTGTGCTTAACGACAGCTCTCCCTCCCGGCGGAGTTTGGGGGGCTTAATGTACCGTCCCTCGAGCTCGACGCCGAACCTGCTCACTATGCTTCATTCACTGCGACCCTCGCCAACCTGATTACTGATTACGAGTCCGAGTCGCTAGGTCCTTTGTACGGTCTCATCCGACAGGAACTACTGAATGTTGCCACTTCTACTTTACCGTGGGCGGTCCAATTGCGCAATTCGTACGACTCTATCTCCACTATGGGCGGGTTTTCGGAATCGGAGCTTGTGGTGTTGACTAACACACTGAACCAAAACCTTTCTGAATATGCCGGGCCCGATGTCGAGTTGGTGGTATCTACGGTCAACAATGCGGTGGCACCCGCTACCCAAGTGACTAGCCTACAACTTCCGACTCCCGATGCTCTCACTCGCTTGGGAGATTCTGGGGGCCACATCCAACGGGGCATTTCGCGCATTCTTCGTGCCGGGCCTACCTTGACCTCTTGGCGTTCTGCAGACCTTCCCCACCGGACTATATGAGGGTGATTTCGGGTACGGGTCGCGGGGCTTTGGCTCTCTTTTTCGCTTCACATGAGTCCAGTTTCAAGGTGCCATCCGATTGCTATATGATGGCAGCCCACCGGGTGCTTGGCTTGACCGCGGAGCGCGCCGCTCATGTTCGAAAATGCCCTCGGTGCAACGAGGCCCCTTCAGAATCTCGCGGGTATGGATCTTCGTCGACGGAATCGAGCATCTTTATGTCGGGTGAGCGCTCAACAACCGCTATGCTCATGGACCATATCCCCCGGTGCCCGTGCTCTTGGTATATCATTCAACTCCACGACCGCATTGTCCACGTGCTTGAAGAGTTCATGCTTGAAGCGGGGGCTACTAAGGGCCGGGACTTGCGGTTGGAGGTCCGCCGTATTCGGTCGGGAGCTTCACGTGATTGTCCTGAGGATGTGGTTTGGTTGGACTTCATGGCTCCGCACCGCCATCTTGTTGTTGATGTGACGGTTACAAGTGCTCGCACGAACACCAACGTTCCTCGTATAGGTGCTCGCCTTCCACTCCCTGGCAGCCTTGCATTGGGAGCTCAGCAAGGCAAACTTGATGCGGACCTCCGCACTTCCGCTTTGCTTGGCACGCCTTCGGTTCAGTCGGTCCATGAGTACTACCCCTTCGCCATGGAGGATGGGGGCCGGTTGGCGCCGATGGCGGCTGAGTTGGTCGATCGCTTGGCTATTTTGGTGGTTGTTCGTCGCTTCCCTGGCATGGGGGCCGCTGACTCTCGTTCCTTGCGCTCTGACACTTATGTCCGTATGCAGCATTTTGTTCGTCGATCTACTTCTCTTCCGTTTCGGCGTTTTTTGGGGGATGTGCGACGAGAATTCATGCAACGTCTTTCTGCTGCTCTTCATGGCACTCTGGGTTCTTATTTCCGCGACGCTTTTCAGGAGGGCAGTGCTGGTGCTGTGGCATGCCTTCCTGCTCCTCGGGCTTAGGTTTTTTCCTCCTTTTTTTTTTTTTTTTTTTTGCTTGGTGGCCTCCACTGCTTTTTCTTGTAAGAAATTGTTTAATGATAATAAAAGGGTGACATTCATAAATGGCAAAAGCTAAAGATCTGGGACTTATTCTGGTGGGATTCAATCGTCAGTACTCCCTCCTGAATTAATCTTGATCGCTTTGATTTGAATGGAAGCGGCGACCGACGGGGATCTGCCCTTCGTTCATCCGTACGCGATTAAATCGTACCATATATACCATACAGCAGAGCCGAAACGTCGCTTGGCGGGTCGAAATAATTGACGGTAGAATCACATGACCGAATAATCTCAACCACGGGAATATTGGGTTGCAGGTAGTCAGGTGAGGATTCTTTTACAGCTACGCGGGGAAGCGCCGACGGAAATAAATATTAATGGTTTTGAACAAAGCTTCATTCTTCCTGTAACGATGTTCTTACAAGAAAAACCGGCGGAGGCCATCAAGCATAAGGAAGAAAAAAATAAAAAAACCTAAGCCCGATGAGGAACAGGAAGGCATGCGACAGCATCAGCGCTGCCCTCAAAGCCTGAACAAAGCTTCATATAATACAAGTCCAAATCGAGAGGGCTGCAGTCTGGAATGGTCTATTAGCTAATACAAGCAATAGAGAGAGAGCTCGCTCGATACCTACGGGCTATAAATAGCGTACCGGCGTTAGAGTACCGAAGTGGTACGGGCAGCAGCAATAACTTACAGCGGTCAGATACCGTGGTATGTTTTAAAATTGAAAAATTCTTACAAGAAAATGCAGTGGATACCACCAAGCAAAAAGAAGACAGGAAGAAAAAACCTAAGCCCGAGGGACAGGATGGTATGTTTCTGGGGATTTGCGGCGAGAATTCACGCAACGTATTTCTGCTGCTCTTCATGGCACTTTGGGTTCCTGTCTCCGCGACGCTGTGAAGGAGGGCAGTGCTGATGCTGTGGCATGCCTTCCTGTTCCTCGGGCTTGGTGATCTCCGCTGCTTTTTATTTGCAAGGTTTTTTTGATTTGTCCTTAAATCGAACGACCCAGCTCTGCTGCTGTAGCAATCGGGGATTTCTAAAACGATTGAGACGGGGGTTCAATGCACGCAATACCGGTATCCTGATGAGATTATGTCTCCGCTTCGCCTTGGGAATGTCGACACAGAATGTATGGGTACGGGTACCGTGCTGTTGAGATGCGGTACTAAATAAAGCGCCATGAAAATGGATGAATGACTTGTTTGATATATTGGTGATGGGATAATTTCTCATTTGCCTCCCCTTTACTTTACATGCTAGCAGGCTCCTGTGCCCGTTTTCTTTTTTTCTTTGCTGGAGGATTCCACCGCCTTCTTTGTAATTGAAATAATGTAGATATTACAGCGGGTAGCAAGTGCAACGATGAGAGATCCATCAGTAGTGCCTGCAGTTAGGGTTTATCTCATACTGCTTGTACTTACCTGTCCATATAGAAGGCATGCGTCTTTACTGATATTTGCCAGCATCATCCACGAAATAAGCTTGACTTTTGGTTTCCCCCGTTTGATGATATATGCTTCTTTGCTGCTGATGAATTCCACTGGTTTTTTTAATAATGTAAATTTACAATTTCTATATTTTTATCATACATAAGTAATCCTTATGTCGATGAGACGGATAGGAAAAAACGCCGATTTTGCTGCATATAATCGGCGCCGAATATGCATACCTGGTACGCGGCGTCAGGTTGACGAAAGCGTAAAGGTACCCGGCATGCATAATAATTGAAAATTTTTCTTACAAGAAAAAGCAGCATAAGCCACAAGGCAAGAAGAAGAAAAGAAGAAAAAACCTAAGCCCGATGAGGAACATGAAGGCACGCCACAACATCGGCACTGCCCGCATGAAAAGCGTCGCGGAGATAGGAACCCAGAGTGCCATGAAGAGCAGCGGAAAGACGTTGCATGAATTCACGTCGCACATCCCCCCAAAAAACGCCGAAAAGGAAAATAGGTAGATCGGCGAACAAAATGTTGCATACGGACATAACTGTCAGAGCGCAATGAGCGAGAGTCAGCGGCACCCATGCCAGGGAAGCGACGAACAACCACCAAAATAGCCAGGCGATCAACCAACTCAGCCGCCATCGGCGCCAACCGACTCCCATCCACCATGGCGAAGGGATAGTAGTCATGGACCGACTAAACCGAAGGCGTACCAAGCAAAGCGGAAGTGCGGAGGTCCGCATCAGGTTTGCCATGCTGAGCTCCAAATGCAAGACTGCCAAGGAATGGGAGGCGAGCACCTATACGAGGAACATTGGTGTTCGTGCGAGCACTTGTAACCGTCACATCAACAATAAGATGACGGTGCGGAGCCATGAAGTCTAACCAAACCACATCCTCAGGACAATCACGTGAAGCTCCCGACCGAATACGGCGGACCTCCAACCGCAAGTCCCGGCCCTTAGTAGCCCCCGCTTCAAGCATGAACTCTTCAAGCACGTGGACAATACGGTCGTGGAGTTGAATGATATACCACGAGCACGGGCACCGGGGATATGGTCCATGAGCATAACGGTTGTTGAGCGCTCACCCGACATAAAGATGCCCGATACCGTCGACGAAGATCCATACCCGCGAGACTCTGAAGAAGCCTCATTGCACCGAGGGCACTTTCGAACATGAGCGGCGCGCTCCGCGGTCAAGCCAAGCACCCGGTGGGCTGCCATCGTATAGCAATCGGATGGCACCTTGAAACTTGACTCATGTGAAGCGAAAAAGAGAGCCAAAGCCCCGCGACCCGTACCCGAAATCACCTTCATATAGTCCGGTGGGGAAGGTCTGCAAAACGCCAAGAGGTCAAGGTAGGCCTGGCACGAAGAATGCGCGAAATGCCCCGTTGAATGTGGCCCCCAGAATCTCCCAAGCGAGTGAGAGCATCGGGAGTATCGGAAGTTGTATCGGGAGTATCGGAAGTGAGCAGGTTAGGGTTTTAGGAGTTTAAACCTAACCCCTAAACTCTAAAGACACGGCCAAGCTAACGACAACAACCTTGGCATGTCTATGCGCGCACATTGACCGACCTTCAGAGTGGACACAGCCTATTCAAAGTTTCGTCGAGAATACATCAACTACCTACGAGCTACTAACCATGCTTTCCTTGATCTTCTAGAAGGAGCACCACCTCATGATGCAGCTGCATACCCGGCTTATCGAAATTTTCAGAAAAAAATGTTCGGTTACCTCTGCGTCGTGATGAAGCACCTCAAAGTTGCGCTTGCCCTTATAAGTTTTCAGCCAAGCTTTTCGGGACGAGTGTCGCCAAGCTTAGACGCTTGGCGTGCATTCATTGATCTATTTGATCAGCGGGGCGTCGGTTTGCATAACAATTGGCTAACTTACAAACTGTTGGACCCACAAGGCGAAAAAAACATTTGGACGCCTTTTTTCAGCGTATGATGCATAACTACAAAGACAGTAATGAGGATGAGTTCATAGTCAATGAGAAAATACTCGTAGCAGCTACCTTCCATAACTTACACAACAAGTAACCAAGGGCGCGAGCCATCATTATTGTTGCTTTGGACGCCAGACAGAATGGACAAGCTGCTACTTCCATCCCATTCACACAATTGTCTACCATGCTTATCCATTAACATCGGTCTCGCACGCCCGTCCCCGGCCACCGCCATCCGGGTCATCGTCATGGCGTGCATGACCCCCGGGCATTTAACTATGTTCTTAAAGTGGCCGTTGAACAAGCGTTAGCGGCACGTGTTGACATCTCCAAGGAGTCCCAACCAAGGCGCCAGCCCTCCCCTTTGCCACTATTGCACTTACGTCGGCATACATGTAGCCGATAGACTTCAATCGCATCACGACTGCCCGTTCCCTTTGCAGCCGTCCAAGCTGCAACAACAACACCATAAATCGCAGCAACAACAGTATCATCAACAGAAGTGCCAATGCCAATAGTACGCTTAACACCCTTCTCCTCTCCGCGGCAAGGATCGCGGTCCTCGTAGACGGGTAGTTGAATTGTCCCACCAAGTAATGGGGGCTCGCTATGCGCACGGCTATATACCTACGCAACCGCCTCCCCACACCGGCCGCCTCCGGCGGTTCGGGCGATGTCCCTTACACCACCCTGCATGGCGTCCCCACTGACCTCGCCCACGTCAAAGTCTTTCGCTCCACGGTCCACCTCCGCTTGGAGGACCACTACATGGATAAAATCTCACACCAAGCGCTTCGCTGCATGTTCATTGGGTACTTCGATGATGGCACGTGATGTTGGATTCTCAACCTTGCCACCGGCAAACCCGTTCGCACCGTCCATATCGCGTTCGTTGAATCCAAAAATGTACATGCACCGGCAGCCTCCCCCGTCGCTCCTCGCGCTTTTCAAGCCTCTCCGTCCATCGGTCTCGAGCTTGGGGTGGGGGGGGGGGGGGGGGGGGGGGGCTAGTGCTAATCTCTTGTGCACAGACACCACGTTGCTCGCAGTCATGACCATAAACCCTTTAACGATCCTCGATCTAACTAGCCACACGACGCGCCAAGCAAGGTTCCCAATGCATAATGTGATTCCCAAGACCGGACGAGACGCGTCGCGAGTTTGTTGATGGCAGTTGAAAAGCCCTAGCACCTGACACGTAAGCCAAGCGAGAGCAAGTGCAAGCTAACGAGGCAAAGGCTATATAAGCCTAGTGCAGTAGAGGGAGGTGACAGAACCATTTAACAATTCCCTTTGTTCAATTACACTCCTCCACAAAAGTCCGGACACGATTTCGCACCTGCGCAAGTAGAAAATGCAATCATGCGTCGATTTTATTGACAAATATCCTGAAATCCCAGGCAATGCTTTTGCGCGCAAAATGGAATGCACCGACAACTGCGAGGGGCGAGTTCGAACACTGCCGGGCATGTGTACTTGGGGTTATCGCGCCCGCACCCGTGCGGCACGCTCTTTCAAACAGTCGCCGTGCTTGGTAGACGAAAAGAGTAACGGGCACACAACGCCGCAATATGAACGCTAATGCGACGGTCGCGCAAATATTATGCATAGGCGACGGAGGGAGGAGGTGTTGGGCAGGCCGTTGTGGGGGAAACGCAAGAAATCGCGTATGTAGACTTACCACCGATATGCGCACAACCCAAGGGCAAGCCGCTTTCGGCAACAATGTTCAAGCGATCATAACTTCCTGATATATGGTCAAAACTTGTTATTAAATGTACCGTTGGACGCGTCTTTTCAATGCGCATTGAACGCACCTACTCCGGAGTTCAAACTCTCACAAATCGATTTGTTATGAATTATTTTAATTTACAAACTATTCCGGCACCGCTGAGCCGCAGTGCCAAGCAACACCCATCGAAGTCGGCTCACCTCCTGAGACGATTTGTGCGGGGTTTGTCGATATATGTTTACCAATTCTTCATTCCTATTGACCTCCGAGCCCAATTCCCGACGCGTGCCACGCGTGGGGCGGGTGTGGTTGGCACAAGCACATACCCAAGCATTCCAAACACCACCGTCAACGTGGTGCGTCCCTAACGGCCAAGTTGGACCTCGCCCCTCCCCTAAGCCAATCGCCCTCGCATGTTTACAGCGTGCAGTGTTTATCCAAACCTGCGTCATGTGCGCTTTTGCTCGCCTGCTTTCCAAAACATCATCCGTGCCAGCGGCGTGAACTTCCGTGCTCTATTCACACACCCGCAAACCAAACCTCGCGCATTGAACACGGCACCCACGCCTCCAAACCCCCTCCAAAAACCCCCCAAAAATACGGTTATGTGGAACACAGAGAAGTATGCAGCTTGGTATGAGCGCTTGAGCAATGCCCAAGCGTGGCGCTCAGAATGACGTGTGTAGTTCAGACAATTTCTCGGGAGTTTATGGGCTTAATTCGACAAACTCCACCGACAACGCCCGCTTTAAGCTGAGGGCTAACCACCCCGGATGGCGGCTTACTGCTTGCTTCTCGGCTCTCCTACAATTGGGTGGTACTCGGGTATCGTCGTGCTTGACGTGGTGAGAGGGGAGCGTGTTCTTGACTAGCTTATGCTTAACATAATGCATGTCCGGACTTTTGTGGAGGAGTGTTGGATGAAACTCGAATTATCAAAATTGTGTTGATTTGCATGCCAACCTATCCGAAACCCTAAATTTAACCTAATAGTGAGTTATTCCTCCATCGTTTGCTATGCACTCCCTTAGCCGTTTGGGGATGGAGTTGAACACGGCGCAATGGGCAGAGTAAGGAATTGTTTCCCACTCGTGTTGTATGGCCGCCTCAAAATTGCGCGGGGACAAGTCCAATCTTTTTTGTAATCTACTCGACACAATACCCCACATGTTTTCAATCCAACTAAGGTCAGGGCTTTTGGCAGGCCATTGCATCACTTGAAAGCCGGATTGAGACGAAAGCCAATTCCTAACCTTCTTGCAAGCATGAGCTTTAGCGTTATCTTGCTGAAAAATCCACTGATGTTGCGCCTCGGCCGAGGGCCTTTTTGCCATCAAAGCCTCACACGCGGGTATCAGGTGCTCCTGCAACAAGGTGAGATACACCTCACCGTTTACGCCCTTGCTCTTTGCCTTAACGCCGCTGCTCCCCACTGTCACAAACAAAGGTGTCCTGCCATACTTGCTAACACCACCATACGCGTGCACTTTGAAACAGTTTTGCTCTGACACCTTGGTTGGCGGTTCATCCTCGAAAAGCACCCACTCCTTGTTCCCGGGCCCCTTATTGGACAGCCAAAAGTACTTGCTGTCTGTCACAACCACATTGTGCCATGACTTCCGCACCCATTGTTTGGCAAAGCATAGCCGTGCGCGCATGTGCTTGACTGTTAGTGAAACACGCTTCCTCGGCCTCATCTGGCGCGCTAAGTACTTGTTTAGGTACCGGCGGACCGTCTCAGCACTCACGGTCACTCCTAGCCTCTGCTGCAGCATCTTGGCAAGTTGGGGGCACTGATCGCCGCGCTTTACACCCACCTTCAAAAGGAGGGTGGCTTCTCGGGACGCCAAGGGCGCTCGGGGCCTGCCCGCCCTAGGCGTGTCGTCCACTGTCCCGGTAGCTTTAGCGCGCCGGCACCACTTCTCGACAACCCTCACGGTTGCTTTGCACTCCTGCGCGGCCTTACGAGCGCTGCCAAGTCGTTCGGCTTCATGGACGAGGCGCCAACGCCTTGCGAGTACACATGGAGAAGGTGGCATACTACGAAACGGCGGCAGCCGACGTGAGCAATAAGGTCGACAAGAGGAAAAGACAGCGCGCTGGCGCGGTTGGCGGTCTCGGCTGCGAAGAACAAAGTTTTGACGAGTTCCCGCTAAGTTTCGCCAAGTTTTGCGGTCTCCCGCCGCTGTACGGGAATTTTGAAAACGTCCAACACTCCTCCACAAAAGTCCGGACACGATTTCGCACCTGCGCAAGTAGAAAATGCAATCATGCGTCGATTTTATTGACAAATATCCTGAAATCCCAGGCAATGCTTTTGCGCGCAAAATGGAATGCACCGACAACTGCGAGGGGCGAGTTCGAACACTGCCGGGCATGTGTACTTGGGGTTATCGCGCCCGCACCCGTGCGGCACGCTCTTTCAAACAGTCGCCGTGCTTGGTAGACGAAAAGAGTAACGGGCACACAACGCCGCAATATGAACGCTAATGCGACGGTCGCGCAAATATTATGCATAGGCGACGGAGGGAGGAGGTGTTGGGCAGGCCGCTGTGGGGGAAACGCAAGAAATCGCGTATGTAGACTTACCACCGATATGCGCACAACCCAAGGGCAAGCCGCTTTCGGCAACAATGTTCAAGCGATCATAACTTCCTGATATATGGTCAAAACTTGTTATTAAATGTACCGTTGGACGCGTCTTTTCAATGCGCATTGAACGCACCTACTCCGGAGTTCAAACTCTCACAAATCGATTTGTTATGAATTATTTTAATTTACAAACTATTCCGGCACCGCTGAGCCGCAGTGCCAAGCAACACCCATCGAAGTCGGCTCACCTCCTGAGACGATTTGTGCGGGGTTTGTCGATATATGTTTACCAATTCTTCATTCCTATTGACCTCCGAGCCCAATTCCCGACGCGTGCCACGCGTGGGGCGGGTGTGGTTGGCACAAGCACATACCCAAGCATTCCAAACACCACCGTCAACGTGGTGCGTCCCTAACGGCCAAGTTGGACCTCGCCCCTCCCCTAAGCCAATCGCCCTCGCATGTTTACAGCGTGCAGTGTTTATCCAAACCTGCGTCATGTGCGCTTTTGCTCGCCTGCTTTCCAAAACATCATCCGTGCCAGCGGCGTGAACTTCCGTGCTCTATTCACACACCCGCAAACCAAACCTCGCGCATTGAACACGGCACCCACGCCTCCAAACCCCCTCCAAAAACCCCCCAAAAATACGGTTATGTGGAACACAGAGAAGTATGCAGCTTGGTATGAGCGCTTGAGCAATGCCCAAGCGTGGCGCTCAGAATGACGTGTGTAGTTCAGACAATTTCTCGGGAGTTTATGGGCTTAATTCGACAAACTCCACCGACAACGCCCGCTTTAAGCTGAGGGCTAACCACCCCGGATGGCGGCTTACTGCTTGCTTCTCGGCTCTCCTACAATTGGGTGGTACTCGGGTATCGTCGTGCTTGACGTGGTGAGAGGGGAGCGTGTTCTTGACTAGCTTATGCTTAACATAATGCATGTCCGGACTTTTGTGGAGGAGTGTACAATATACGGTTGAGGTAACAACAATGAGACATCTACTCATCTCTCTCTCCATCTTCACTTCCACCTAGCAATTGAGCAGCGACAGAATAGAACAAAACATATTTGTATCTGCTATTAGCTTCACGAAGGCTAACCGCCACATTTACATTTAAAACAACATTAAATAGCTAACTAAAATACGAGGCGTGCGAGTAATTTAGATTGATTGTGATTAATGCAAATTTCGTCGCACAAATGTAAAAGGCTACCGACGCAAATGAACGAGCGGTCTACATTTGAGCAATAATACTACGTAGCGAAGAATACTTATGTGATCAAAGCTACAAAGCGCAGGTTCACACGAGGGCGGAGACACGATATCATAATTCCATAAGGCACAGTGCATAAAATTTATGCGAACTGCTTCTAATTTTTAAGCATTTTTTTACAAGAAAAAGCAGCATAAGCCACCAAGCAAAATGAAGAAAGGAGGAAATAAAAACCTCTTTTCCCTGCTCAAGTAAGAAGGTTTTTTTTTCCCCTCTTTTATTCACAATATCTTCTTGCAATAAAAAGCAGCATAAGCCACCAAGAAAAACAAGAAAAGAGGAAAGCAGGATGGCATGCCACAGCATCAGTACTGCCCTCCAACCGCTTGTAAAGTTAAGCGCGTAAATTGACGACGTCGGAATGTAGGAAAGTTTCGAATAGCAACACGCATTTGGACAATACTCGCCGATTTGAACTAACACACGCTGGAATGCCTAGGGAGACACAATTGCATGATTAGATAAATCTGGGAGACTGCTGCAATATAATTAGCAAATTCTTACAAGAAAAAGCAGTGGAGGCCACCAAGCAAAAAAAAAAAAAAAAAAAAAAAAGAGGAAAAAACCTAAGCCCGAGGAACAGGAAGGCATCTAGCGTCTCTAGCGAGGAATGATTTCATGAATCGGTGGGGCTAAGTACCGGTATGTATTAGCTATCACTAGAGGTGTATCAAAACGAGAAATTGGCATCACAATGTCGGATATGCAATGACAGATACTGATATGTGGAGTGAAGGCGTCTAGGGAGACACGAGATGGTTTGAAAAGGCGACGTGAATAATCTTCAGTACTGATGATCGTCAGTAGAGCTCTAGCCGCCGTTGTTCAAATAAAAATTAATTCCGATCGCCGGCGGCTGAACTAATTTGGCATCCCGCGACATGTCATTTGCCCCCCAAGTAAGTGTTTTAGTCATACATGGTTTTGCATGCCAGCCATCCTTAGAAAAAACCTGATATCGCGATTCTCACATGGAGAATTCAAGAGCATGCACCGATTGGATATTGATAAAGCCGGCCATGAGTCAATAGCGATGCGAGTCGCGCGAAAACAAGCCCGTGCACTAAAATAGCAATTTACGGCACCGACTTCGTCGAGGAGTGACTCCAAACTGCCCTCAAAAGCCCCTATCTCCAATTGCGTAGCCACTAGCCCGGCCTTTGAGTCCTCATGCGAGCCCAGCCGCCCTCTCATGCTCGTGAGGTATGCGTTCATAGCAGACTCCCGTAAACGTTCGTATAATCCGTTCCAAATTTAGCTAGCTCAATTGTCTCCGCATACATCCGTCTCTTAACCATACCGTACGGGATACGAAGAGTCGCAAAAGCATGGTTTGGAGTGTCCATTACAGTGATAAATCATCGTCTTTTTAATCACCGATATAGATAATATTGGCAAGCATAAGACGGATGGAGTGAAACTTAGATTGTTGCACGGAGTTAGAATTGAAAGACGTGACAGTAAGCACATACGTTGTCATTAGATTGATGCATGTATTGCAAGTATTCACAATGAAAGCAACTCAAAAAAGAAGCCGTTGCATAGTACATACAGTACATGTATATATCGAGCCGCGTCTTTCACCGGCACCTTCGCAGCCAAGTGACGCTCGAGTGTCGCACGAGTAGCGTCCGACTCCGAGAGTTGCAGTTTTAGTTGCTCCCTTGCAATCTTTATCATCTTAAGCACAAGTAGAATTCTTCTAATAAAAAGCATAGCTAGTGAAATCGAATCAATTACTAAGGAATGAGTAAAGCTTATTAAAGTCATTAAGATACTGCCGTAATTTCAAGTGGCAGTTTCAGAAATACGGGGGGTCTACCTTTTACAATATTTATTCATTTTGTGCATCATATGACATGTGCATAAGTATGGTTAAGGATGAGGTCGAGAACGCATCAACATGCTTTCAAGAAACTGAATAAAAAAGACACTTAATAAGTGTTGAACACCATTTGGGGGAAGAATATGCAAGAAGGGAAAACAAAACTGTCGGGGACGGCCACACAACACACTTACCCAATAAAATCTTAATTGCATAATGTAGTTCAAGTGATATGAATCGTGAATCATTATCATACGTCTAAAAGATCATTTTCCGATCCCTCTTCGGGGATACGGCCTCTTTCCCTACGACAAGCACTCCTCCTTACATGACTATAGTTCACGATCGTACACCCATTCCTAGTCTCACGAACAACGGAGGATACTCCTCGACCCAACCTCCTCACGGACTCGGAGGATGAGTATACCACCCATGTAGGTCTCCACGACGCCAACCCCCATCCCTAGATATGTATCCTTTCTCCCTCCTCCCTCATAGTACCCCCCCAACACGGTCAACATCACCACAATGTAACCGACCCTTCCCCCTACGGGTCTCCGTCACACTTTCACACCGCGTACCGTCCTTGAAATCATGTCATTCCTCTGAGGGGGGGGGATACCAATCAACGTTGCACCTCTACTCCCTTGTTGACATAATCATCGAGCTCGATAACTCCCACACCACCTTCCACATGATCATTAACTCCGATGTCGACATATACCAAACCACAGGGCAAATTTCTAGCCGTTGGACCAATAAACACGCCGCGGACATGACCCTCTTCCAGCTTCGCTTAACACCCCTCTCCTTGTCCTAACTTACAAAGACTCGCATTTCGGCCTACTCTTATATTTTATACGCGCTACCCCCACTTGGATTGACAAACTACACAAATCTTCCCTTGTCGACCTAGACATTCGTAGTATATATGGCGCTCAAAAAGGCGTGGAATGGCGACAACCCCTCCGAACAGTCGAACACTAGTTTGCTTTTCTTTTTCTGGAATCCTTCCTACGGTGGCTTCCTGTCGGTAGCCGTGGCTACATTCTAGTGCCTCCTCTAGCCAACTATTCGAGTCCTCGGGCCACTCTCCCACGGAAGCCTACCCAAGTCTTGGCATTGCGGACAACCCCCGTCTCTAAAGCAGAATCTACTCACAATCGCAAAATCTAACTCCATAAACTCTCTCTCGTCAACGAATACACGGAGCTAGACGTCAATGCTAAGAAGTATTGCCTAACCGCTCCCGCCGGCGGCGCAGCGGCGGCTGCCCGGAGGGGGGTGCGCTCGCATACCCGTCGGCACCTACCTCTGCCTCCACGGTGTGGGCGCTAGTTAACCTTCTGCCGTGCCATGCTTGGCATGAAAGAAGGCTAAACGAAGTAACGGCAGCTGCGATCCGCGGGATCAACAAGTGTCGGGAAGCCATGTACGGAGGGTTTTGAAAATTCATAATATCCGTACGCCAACAATAAGATCTCCCGCTCGGGCCGTCCGATGTGGTTTTTCGCTACTGAATAATCTTCATATACCGTTTCATTTGGGGGGATGGGGCATGTATGTGTGAAAACAAATTGGCGAGGAGGGTACAGACGGATTAGCGGCGGGTTGAGGGTGTTGGAGGTGGCGGCGGACAGCCGTTAAGCAACGCTAGGAAAGGGCGCTCGCTACACGTTGACCGGCATGTTGACATCAAGCCGACCCAAGGGGGGAGCACGACACCAGCAACTAGGAAGACTGCCGCGACGGGAGGAGCGGTGAGGTCTAGCGGCGGGGTTATCCTCAGGATAAACCGCCGCCGGAAAACTCTTTGCGGGGGGTTTGAATAATTTCCGCACCCCGCGGCCTTTTTGGATCCGGCAATGGTGAACATGCCCTACCCCACTGCTACCCACTATCGACATGCACACAAAATATTAGGGAGTGCGAGCCCGGGTCAGCGCGGAGGCTTGCACTGGAAAGAAGGGTGCTCGACGAACGCGCGATCGATGGATGAAGGGTACGCCCGCTTGCTGTGCTTCTAGACAGATACCCGGATACGAGACATGAAAAGCCGGAGAAATTGCCGGGAAAACTTTTTACCGCGGCGGCAAGAGCACGAGCTTTTGTGTGTGGTAGTTTTCTCCCCCCCCCCCCCCCCTCCTACCCTCGAGGTGACGGGGGACCTGGACTAGGAGGAAGTCGCGACGGGAGGAGCGGTTACGACCTTGGGGCGGGACTTAAGGGATGCGACTGCGGGATCGACGAGCGACCGCATGAGGAGGGGTTTTTCGTTAGCATTCCCCTCCTTTCTCCGCCAAGACACGCGGGGGCTAGATAGGCTGGCCCGTCGCCCCTCTCGTACGCCGATCGGCCTAGGCCGGTCGGCACCCCGGTTCGGTGGGAGCGGGTCGTTCAAAGTAAATGCCGAGCAGCAGTTTGATTTTGCATATCTTGACAAGTGGCTCTAATATTCTTTGTATATATAATTTTCTTGATTACAAAGTTACTTCAACTGTTATTGCTTAGAAGTAGGACAATGGCAATTACTGCGTTTGCTTACAGTTTTCAAACTCCGAGAAACGTCGGCACACATTGCAAGTAGGTGTGTCGCTAGGTGTACATGGTCGAATAGTACCCGGCCCATTTTTGGCCGATAACCTGTTTGTTTTTTGGTACAGAGTTGTCGCTAGGCTACTACTCTAACACTTCTGTTGTCCCGACACCACGCCTCGGGCTGGTTGTCTCTGTGACTGTCACTTTGCGTGACTGTGACTGTAACTACGTGTGCGTTAGTTATCTTCCTTATTGATCATGTGTGCACGGTTTGATATGTTATGGGCCCCCGCCTCACGTCACTCACGCTCGACAACCTTGTTCGGCGAGCTGCGATCGCCACCTCTCCCGGAGAAGGTAAGTTTACATAGATACTTAGTACTTTCACCGTGTAGTCGGCGGTATCGCCAGTATAATCTGCGCTTTAAAAATTCACCCTTCATCCCACCTAAGTCAGCCGCTCGAGGACGCCATACAACCACCCACACCGACGCACTCGTCGTGTGTGGATAGGGTGCACACATGTCCAAGCTGGAGACGGGGGGGGGCGCACTATCGGGTGAATGCGCATACACAGAGTGCACGACAGCCCTAGCTTAATACATTGATATTTATATATAATATATATATCTCATTTTTAGCGACTCAGCCGCCAGCGCATCTCTCCACTTGCATTGGCCGTGGCCCCGACGTGTACCCCACACTGGGTGGAGGACACAGAAAATGTGCTTTTAGACACCCCGGGGCATCAGGCCGAGGGGTCGGCGGGCATCAAGCCGTCTCTCTGAAACCACTGTTAGGCACAAGTCCAGCTAGCGGTTTTTACCGCTGCCTGTTTTTTCAGTTCTTTCTTTTTCGTCCTCTGTCAAAATGGCGCCGAAAACACGCTTTGTCGACTCTCCACATGTTTCGCCTCATGCTTCGCCTCACCCCGGCTCTCCGCAAAGCTCTATCATTCCCACCCATGTCACCCTTGCGCTCGTCCTACAGCAAATGGCGCTCATAAACGCCCGCCTAGACGCACAGTCCGCCGACAATGTTGTTGTTGTTGTTGTTGTTGTTGTCGCTGCTCCCGCTGCGGACCCCTCTTTCGTTGTGCGTCGTCACGATGCGAAGCTCGACCCCCTTGGTGACAGCCACCCACTGCACCCCTTGCTTCGCCCCTCCCACACAAGGACCCCTCTTCCCCGGCCCTCGGGTGGACGCGCAGACGGCCCACGCTGTTGTTGTCGCTGCAGCTGCGGTTGGCGACCCCCCAGTCGCACACCGCCGCCATGATGCGCACCACCGCACCACCGCGCCACCGCCTCACGAACTGCCCGTGGAACACCTCCCTCCACCTCCTCCGTACCCCCCCGCAGGGTATGCCCTCCCGACCCCCGGACCTTTTTTCCCGGAGGCGCCGCCCCCCCCCCCCGCGTCCCCGCCACTCGTGGCCACCCGCACCCGTACGGCCCACCGACTACAATGGCCGGCCACGCTCCCTTCCCCGGCGGACCACCTCCTCCCTTCTCTGGCGGACCACTTCCTCCCTTCCCTGTCCGGCATTCGCCTTCTACCCAACGTGGTGGGCACACCACCCGTGGCGGCCGTCGCCTCACCATTGACCCGGTGGTCATCGGCCGCGCGGCCCACGAGGCTACCGGTTTGGACAAGGACGCCCTCAACCGGTCCATGAAGATGTCGGTCCCTACCATGGGGCCCACCACGGACTTCAAGCAGTGGAAGTGGAACTTCCTTTATTTTCTCTCCATTAAGGCCGCATACCTCATCCCACAGCTTGCCATCCGCGACTCGGGTGTCTGGTTAGACGAACATGCGCAACACTACGCCTACACGCTGCGCCTTCATGCAGCCAACGCGAAACAGCGCGCTGACCAAGCGATGAAGTGCGTCTCCCCATCACGTCCTGACTGCGCCGCAGCCGCGTGGGACATCCTGTGTGAACGTCTCGACAGTCGGTCCTTTGCTCGCTCCATGTCTCTGCTGGACAACTTGATGGTCAGACAGCGCCTTGGACAGTCACTCAATGACTATGTCCACTACATGCGGCAGACGTTCGACGACTACAACGAGACCTGTCAGATGGTTGATGGTTCCGCTGCCATCCACCCTCACAACCTCGGTCTCCTCATGCTGCGCGGTATTTCCAGCAACGGTCCACACGGACATGCCAAGCAGTGCGTCGTCAACGCGTTCGACACAGACTACCTTCAGTCCGCTGATGAAGTGATGGCTAGCATCCTCCACTTGGCACACAATATGGACGAGGACGACGCCCCGGACACACCAGCTCCCCACATATCACCATCTCCCATCTCCGCCTTTTTCGCTGTTGGCCGCGGTTCACACAGCGGTCGAGGCCACCCTCCACGTGGTTCTCGCGGTAGTCGCGGACTACCCAAAAAGTGCAGCGCTTGCGGCAGCCTGGATCACATATTGTCCTCCTGCACTGCCCCGGATGACGCCCTCTTGCGGTGGACACTCGCCAAGTGTAAGATGATCATCCAAAAGTACGGCGCCCCTTGTGGCTCTCCCTCTGCGCACGCCGCTCTGCTGAGCGACGTCCCCGACGATGACTCGGACAGTTTGCCCACCCTCGAGGAGTGCACGGATGAATACGATGACACCGAGGTGAGTGTCCCCTTCATCTCCGTAGCCCGCTCCTCTTCCTTCACCCATGGCCGTAAACTCTCACAGTTCTGGGTAGTCGATTCCGCATGCTCTATCAACCTCACCACAATTAAAAGTGACTTCGTACGATTCACACCCCCCTCCACTCCCTCGCGCGTTGGAGAGGTTGGTGTTGACGTCAAGGGCAGTGGCTCCGTCCGGATCTCAGTTAGGCTTGCCTCTCGCATGCTTATTTACCGCACCATCCATGCGTTGTACACCCCTGACTTGTCCTCTCGCTCTGCTCAACGCATCGACCGACTGCTTAGTGTCAGTTGGATGCAGACCCACAACGGCTGTGAATTCATCTTCCCCTCTGACTCTGACACTCGTATGCTTGTGGTTCCCACATGAATGGGTGTGCTATAGCCGTCCGGAAGCGGACTCTACCTCCTCCCCCACTCGCCAGAGCTCCCCCCAAGCCCCTCCGCAACGCAAGTGAATAGCCCCTCCCCTAGTGTTGCCCTTGCTGCCCGGTGTGACCTTTTACTTTGGCACATGAACATGCAAAGCATGCAGGCCCATCACACACACGGTGTCCCGACTAGCCCTGCGCTAGCGAGCTCTGTTAAAACTGTTTCTTGCGATTCATGTTTGTTACACAAAGCCTCAACTGCACCGCGCAACACCACTGCTTGCGTGAAACCTTCCCGTCCCCTCCTCTACATGTCCTCTAGCCTTTGGGGACGAGTCAACGTCCCCTCCCCACATGGCCTCCGCTACTGCTTGCTCGTCATTGACCACCACACCCATTACATGTTGGTGCGGTTCCTCAAGTTCAAAGACGACGAGTGTTCGGAGTTGGAAACCATCCTCCTGGACATGGAACACATGCATGCACGCCATCACTCCCAATTGGGCGCGTTCGCACCAGTCATAAAATTTGACTCGGACTTTGTCCTTGAAGTTGCAGTTACCCGCGAGATGTGCGCACATCTCGGCGTCGGGATCCAGTTCTCTGCCTCATACGCCCACCACATGCTCGGCAAAGCCGAACGTCCTTGGCACACTATCCGGGACAATGCGTTGGCGATGCTCCACAATATGGCCGTTCCCAAGTCCATGTGGTTATGCGATGTTAGCACTGTTGTGTGCCTTCGCAACCGCACGTATATTCGCTCCGTCGGACCCAATGGTGGCATCCCCCTCGCCCTCCTTACGTCGTCCGTGCCTGACGCATCCATGTTCCGCGTCTTTGGGTGCGCCGTCTTCGCCAAGGTGCCCGACAAAATGCGTCTAACACTCAGTGAGAAGGCGTTTCGTGGCGTCATGGTCGGCTACCCCACTGACGCACCCGGGTACTGCGTGTACAACCCGGAAACACGCCGCATCACCACTTCAGTCCATGTTGTCTTTCAAGAAGACACCCCGGGCTTCGGCGCACAGCTCTCCGTCGACTCGGCCATCATCGACCCTTCGGATGACGCACTTGCCACCTCGCCCCAATTCCACCCCATCGACATCACATTGCCAGACCCTCTACCCCCCCTGCATCCCCTAGCCAAGCTCGGCTCCGTTCTCATCCCCTACGCTACGGCGAAATGGTTGCCCACGTCTCCCACTACCCCCCGACCCTCGTGACGGCGTGTTGTGGCCCTGACCAGGGCAAAGCCAAACACGACATCTTCGAGCACCCTCACGTTCCCGACCTTATCACTGGTCCCCACTACACACATGCCGGCACATCGCCCACTGCCGTCGCCCTCATGTGCGCCCGGGAGTGTGTGGAACCGAAATCGTACCGGGCTGCCTTGGACAGCGCCCAGGCCCCTCAGCGGCAAGCCGCTATACAACATGAGTACTCCTCCCTCATAGACAACGGCACGTGGGAACTAGTTGACCTTCCCCCGGGTCGCATGGTCGTTAACATCATGTGGATCTACAAAGTCAAGTCTGACACCGCCGGTGACGTCTCCCGCTTCAAAGCGCGGTCCTCGCCAAAGGGTGCGGCCAACGCGTCGTACAAATTGCAATTTGCCAACGCGTCGTATAAAAGCGCAATTTGTACTTATTGTCGAGGCGCTGGTGCTTATCAAAGTACGCCCCCGGCGGAGTGTGATGTCGCGGGGGGTTTGCTGGTGTGGATCGGCGGGGGATGTCGTCCGGAGAAATATCCGATACTGCGGACTCGAATGGAGGGGGTCCGGGCCGCTTGGGAGTGGAGGCAACATGGCGAGGCGGGTGGGACCCCCGGGAGTCGGGTTAAGGGCGTTGCATTTCCCCGCCAGGAGTCGGCAGCATGAGGGGATCCTCAGCAAGTAGGGCTGCGTATTCCTCTATGAGTCGATGGCGGGAGGTAGGAGAGGCTGATTAAAGAGCGGGCCGAACTTATGCATCTTGCTTTTCGTAGTCGTCCGCATCATGTGAGTCTGCTAGGGTTTCCAGGGGGCGGCGTTTGGAGGAGCGTACATGTTGCCAATGGGATGCGTTGGGGGGGAGGGGGGGTTCTTGTGGTGTGGGGTCGGTCCGTCTGTCGTTATCGGGTATTCTTCCATATCCATAGATTGGTCGTCCGGGCGAGTGTCCCCCGGGCGAGTAGTAGTGGGATGTTCCTCGTTATCTCCGTCGTCGGTCGCTCGTGTGGAGGTAGTGCTATCTTACGCGTTGGTGTAGGCTCGCGCTCGGAGTGTGGTATGCACGCGGAGTAGTCTGTCGATAGCGTCGGCGAGATAGGATGAGCGGTCTAGGGGGGTGGCAAGTTTGGCCGAGCATCCTATGAGACTCGATCCGTGCGCGTTCATGGTAGCGGAAGGAAAGATGACAATGTGTCGTTCGGTGCTATGGTGATGACGACGCGTAGGAATTGTTATCTTATGGAAAGGTAGGCCGCTCGTGGTCCAAGTGCTTTCGGCGGCTAGGTCGGTAGCCAGATCGGTACGGTTGAGGGCGGCTTGGGTGTGCGGGGCGGGTTTTGGGGGGGGGGGGGGGGGGGGGTTGGATTTCGCTTGCCTTTGTCTCAGGTTTCGGGGCGCGGTAGATTCGCAAGAACCATGGGTCAACCGCGTCGGGCATAAGGTGAATTCATTTTTTTTGAGGGCAGCGGCGTAGAGGAAGGCCATAGGGGAGGCGAGGCTGAGAACTACCTTACGGGTGTCCGTGAAGGAATTGTCCGCTGTGCTCATAGCGATAGCCCTGACTCCGCCCGGTCCTGCGGTGGTGAGCGTTGCTGCAACTTGGTGCGTAGTAACGTCCACTCATGCCGCGGTGGGGGAAGAGAGGAGGGCTTGCATGGCGGTCTTACCGCGGGCTGTGTCGAGGCGGTATTTTAAGGAGTCGGTGACCGCGACAGTCATCTTGTCGGCGGGGGTAAAATAAAGTTTGTAAAGCCGGAGGTCTCGATGAGCTGGCAGTCTAGGCCCCACCAGAAGAGTAGCTTGCCGACTGTCGGTATATGTTCAGTTTGCTTCCTTTGGAGGGGGGCGACCCCCCCCCCCCCCTCCCCGTGAAGTGGGCGAACTTGTCGCTCATAGGGAAGGCTAGTAGAGTGTCCTCGGTCGCGTTGATAAGGCATTGTGCGAAATGAGCCGAGACTAGGTCTTGGCGGGTGACCGAGCTGGGGCGGTGTGGTTTGTTGGCGTCTCAAAGTTCGAGCGCTTGCATGAGTGTGCCTCTAGGGGAGGGAGTAGACCAATGGACTGGGATATGGGGGCTTGGCCGTAGCTTTATGTGTCTTCCACGCCTCGTTTGTCGCTGTTTAGAGTGACTTTTTTACGTCGGGTAGTTGTGCTTGCTTGTCGTCCCAAAGGAATGTTAGTGCAGAGGACATGATATCTTTTGCTTGGTAGTTTGTGAGACCTTGGAGTTCATGGCCCGACATCAAGATATGATGGACACCTTTCTCGGCGTCTTTTCGTTGGGGGGGGGCTCTAGATGGAGGTCTCACATGGGCAGCCTTCGTGGTCGGTTAGAACGGTAATGGGACCATGAGTGTGGTTCTCCCGGTGTAGTAGCTCCTTAGCCACCACTAGGTGGTTTCAGCGGATAAGTACTTTGCCGGTAGTGAGGGGGGATTTGCAGCGGCCATCCATAGTCTTCGGGGCGTGTTAGGACTAGCATGCCGTTGCCTAGTGCTTATGTACAAGGTAGCTATTTGTCATCCTAGTACTTAGTGTTATGCTATTAGCGGGACTCTATTCCCAATTCGTGGCGGTCGGCCGGCCATGTCGGTGCCTTCGCCGGCTGCCATCTCTCTCATTATCACTTCTCTAGTCACCACAGCCGGCCCCCTTGTGGGGCAGACACGACCTACGTGTAACTATCCGTTCCCGATTCCGACAGGTCGTGGGCCCTTCACCAAGTTACACAAGAGAAGAGCGTGTGTAAAGCGCTTGGCGCCACCCTAGTCCTACCTACTCCCATGTGAAAAAGAGTAGAGCGTGCGTAAAGCGCTCGGCGCCACGCTACTCCTACCATCTCCCACGTAAAAAAGAGTAGAGCGTGTGTAAAGCGCTCGGCGCCACGCTAGTAATTCATCGTCCAACCGACACCACGCTTCGCCTTCGAGCTGGTTGCCCGTGATTGTCCTACCATCTCCCACGTAAAAAGGAGAAGAGCGTGTGTAAAGCGCCCGGCGCCATACTCGCCCCACCCAGCTTTGAGTCTTACCTAGCCTTAAGCCTACCGATGCTCTCGACTAGATATGGTTGTTTACAACCGACCCGCAAAAATTCGGCATGTGCGTACTTTAATTAGTATTGTTATAGTTTTTTCCCGAGGAAACGCCGCAACGCTCACCTAACTTAGCGAGGAGCTAGCCTTTCCCACGGTGGAAGGGGGGAGTCAACAAGAGCAGCGCCCGTCTATGCTTTTGCGTGCCTACACGCTCCTATCGGCCTTGTCGGCTTTGCTTCTTCTTCGCCGGTCGCTCTCAAGCGTCGGCTAATTCGCCCGTGGACAGTTTTTCTCGCTACATGTCAGATTAGTATATTACGCAATATATTTGAAACCGCTTCTTATCGGCAACTCCCCGGTAGCGGCACGTTCCCGTGTGAGCGCATGTCGCTACACCTACCCGGCCTGAGACACACGCTAGAAGCACCACACAATCGACCAAGATTGCACCTTCCTCGGCGCAAGCTAAGACGACGTCAAGACCTCGGCTACCTTGAGGGGGAGTGTTAGCACTTGCATCCCGTTGCCTAGTGCTTATGTTCAAGGTAGCCAATTTTTACAACATTACTCAGTCTTATGCTATTTGCGGTACTCTATTCCCTACTAGTGGCGCTCAGCCGGCCTTGCTAGTGCCTTCGCCGACCGCCAGCTCTCTCCTTCTCACTTTCTCTAGTCACCACAGCCGGCCCCTTTGTGGGGCCGGCACGACCTACATGTAACTATCCGCTCCCGATTGCGACAGGGCGAGAGGGTAGGGCTAAGATCATATGCGGATGATGTCGTTGAGGAGTTGGACGCCCCATCGTCCAACGGCCTCTTCGATGATCTTCTTAGTTGTAGAGGTGGCGACCGCGAGAGTGAGGGCGATCATAGGGCGTGTAAGTTTGTTTTGTTTAAGTACCACGGGGTCGATAGCAAGGGTGTCTGATACTTCACTAGTGACAACCATGTTGGGGGGGGGGGGGGGGGGGGTTGAGCGAGAGGGCGTGGTAATACGGGGTTGTTCACGTGGCGCGCTCAGTTCGCGAAGTCGGCGTAGGCGGGGAGTGAGAAGTGGGTGTTTGTGACCAAAGGGGGGGGGGCGCGTGCCGCATAATCCCAAGTGGGAGGCTGCACTGTTGGTTGGGAGATTGCCTCGGGGTCGGTGTCGGTCGTGGGCTCGTTCGGGGTCTCAATGGCGTCCTTGGGGTAGTTGTCCTACTTGGGGATTTCATTGGTGCAATCATCAGGGTGGGTTGGTCGGCGGCGGAGGCGGGTTGATTTATGGTGTGGGTTGCTCGAAGCGAACACTGTTTACGAGGAGACTTAGGCGTATATCGATTTTATACCCGCTCACCTAACGCGCATTCCTATGTCCGTGTAAGTACTTCACTAAAGGAGCCAGGACCACCACGGAGATTGGCCTCACGGCTAGCCTCATGAATCGGTCAAGCGGAGGAGGGTACGAGTGCGACGAGAGTAGTCATATAACAGTACATTACAAGATATCAAACAAGTACTCGTTACTAATTTGATTCGTGCTTTTCCATCGGAAAAACATACTTCGTGGTTACGTCGCCATTGCAGTTTAGCGAGGGGTATTATTTGCACTGTACTAGCAGTACCTCCCGGTACGTACATGTACACACAGTTAATCTAACAAGCTACATAGCGCGCAAGTCTGATTTCCCGGGACATACGAGCCGTGTCGTTAGTATGTTCAAACCGTCACGAAAGCCCTAGCGCATTGCATGAGGACCTGGTCCATGCCAAAGCATGTACAAACTAGCTAGGTTTAGACCTTTTTGAGTCTAGTGTAGTGGAGGGATGTGACCGAACCTTTTAACCATTCCTTTGTTCGACTACAATATACTCTTAAACATTAACAAGCAAGCATCTCCAATTTCTCTCCATTTGCACTTCCACTTGCAATAGCAACAACAAGCAACAACATGTCTGTCGTCCACGTGTAACGCCAAGACATAAAGCTTACCTTCCTTGATGAAGACGTATATGCCGGGATCCACCTTGGATTGGTTGAGGCCATACTCCTCTAGCCATGGTGTGATTGTCATATTTCAATTCATGGGAGCTTGCTTGAGGTCATACAATGCATTTTTTCAGCAAGCACACTCTCTCCTCTCCATGGATGTCGGTGTGACGGGATCCTTCCGGCTACCTCATGTAGATGTCCTCATCGATATCGGCCTCAAAGACTGCCGTCACCACATCAAGCTGCTCCACCCCCCAATCATTAAAAGCAACAAGCGCGAGCAACGTCCGAATAGAAATCACCCTCACTGTGGGAGCGAAGGTCTCGTGGTACTCCCTTCTCCTGAGTAAACCCACGAGCCACAAGTCTTGCATTTTACCTTGCAATCTGCCCATTGGCATTGCGCTTCAGCTTGAACACCCACATGGAATCCACGAGTTTGCGGCCGACAGGACAAGGGACTAATGTCTATAGGTTTTTCGAGATACAAGTGACTCGTACTCGCTCTTGATATATGCCTCCCACTCTCCCGATTGGGGACTCCTCAGCGCCTGCTTGTATAACCCGGGCTCTTGAACAATCGGGCTACTGGCGGTCGGCTTAATAGCTGCGGTACTTTCCGCAATCTATCCATCTCCCGGATCTGTCGTTGAACGGAGTTTATACCTTAACCTTGGTATTTGAATTATGAAATTTGAAATTGTTTACAACATGTACCGGGTGAAGCCGGCCGCTGTCTCTAGGCCCTCCTTGCTTTGCATGTAAAATGGTCTTATTTTCTTAGTGGCTAGACCGTGAACCACTAATCCCAACCTCTCCAATGACCGTAGCGATATCGTCTAAAACGCACACGTAACCAGGTATTCATTCTTTTTTTATCTACATGTGTTTGTTTTGGATACAAAATGAAATAAAAAGTGTCGCTAGTCTCCACGATACGCGGCGTGCTCCAGCCGCTGCGGGGACGTTGATCACCGAGACTAATGAGCTTGAGCTGGTCGAGGCGAACCTGCCTGACCTCGGCTCCCGTGCGACTCCGGTCGTGCCGGAGCTAGGGGGGGAGAAGGGCAGGTGAAAAACCCCCTCATTCAGGTCGTCGTCGGTCCCGTCTCGATCCGTGCTCATCCCCGCCCGAGGTAGTAGTTGCTCCTCCCGACGCAGCTCGCGACCTAGCATAGTCGTCTCTCCTCCTTCGGGGGCTAGGAAGAAAAAATAACTAGGTTGCAGACGGTGTCCGGCTGGCTCTCCTACCCCCGTGCCTTATATTCTCTTGTCCCATGTCCTTGCTCTGATTGTTTCCAACACTTATGTGATCGCGTTGTGGCCGTCCGTACCCTCCCCCGGTGGTTTACGGTGTTAGGGGGCTGCCTTTATGAGTAGTGTGCCGTTACGATAACCCTAGGTACAGTGCCTGAGATAGACTGTCGATAACCGGGTACCGACTAGGGAAGGGGTGGGTCGGACACATGGATCAAGTCGCCGCGGCACAAAAGGTGTTGGGTACGGGAATATTTTCCAAAATCTCCCGTACCGGGGTTTTCCGGCGGCTGGTGATCCTAACGACCTCCGCCGCCAAACTGTGCCGCTCCTCCGGCTGCGACCGTCCTCCATCATGGGTAGCCTTCAGTCTCCCCCTAGGGGAGGCATACGCTCATAGGATTGTCAGCATATAGCGAGCTCCATACCATGGTGCTGCTTCCTGGCAATCCGGCGCCAGCTCCAACACCCTCGTCTCACCGTTGATCCGTCCGTACCGTTCTTCGCCAAAAAGCATTTCGCATACATCGTTCCCGCCGTGACGGGAGAGTATCTGTGAGTATTTAGTCGTTGAAGAAGCATAACGGACATGCCGAGCGGGAGATCCATGTGTTGGTGTACGGATATTGTGCTTTTCCAAAACCCTCCGTACATGACTTCCCGACATCTGCTGACCCAGCGGATCTTAACTGTCGGTACCTCGTTTAGCCCCCTACCATGCCAAGCATGGCATGGCTACGGGGTTACCAGCGCCCACCGTGTGGAGGTAGAGGTAGGTGCCGACGAGCCTGCGAGCGCACCCCCCTCCTGGGCCGCCGCCGCTGCGCCGCCGGCGGGCGCCCACTGGGTACGCATTGCGGTGGTGAGGCAGTGGATCAAAGATTATACCTTGGACGTGGAGTCTCCCCCGAATGCATGTCATGTTCATTTTCCATCGACCCGGAATGTTGGAGTGACTCCCGTAGCGACGAATCCCCGAAGGTGTATTCGGTACTTCGCTACACATGGTGCGTGGTATGCTGTCCTCTTCATCATCATTGCGTTGCTCCGCATTGCTCTCCCCCATGGAGAGGACATCAGCCTCGTCAAACACCACGTTACGGCTGCTCGCCACCCGACGAGTAGCAGGATTGTACACCAACCACGCCGGTGATTCGGAAGCGTAACCAACAAAGACACCCTACCACGCGCGATCGTCAAGTTTTCGGCGTTAAGATTGTCAACATGGACACAAGCTAGACAGCCGAAGACCCGCAAGGAGCTGAAATAAGCTCGTCTACCGGTCGCCAAAGTGAAAGGTACACCGCCGGCTCCGCCACTATGCACACGATCGCGAACATGCACCGCAGCGGGCATCGCTAGAGCCCAATACGACTTAGGCAGCGCGGCTTGCCGAATCATTGACTGCGCCATCGGGGCCAATGTCCCCTGCTGCCGCTTAGTCTAACCATGTTGCCAATGCGCGTAAGGCGCAGTGACCTCCACGGCGATGTTATACTCATTCAAGAGGTTTCGGAAGGCAGCACATAAGAACACCGTGTCATCGTCCATCCGAAGACGACGAAATGTGTGCTCTAGAGAACGGATGGTAGTCAACATGCGACGGAACGAGGCGGGAGCCTCATCCTTGGAGCGGACCACATCATGCAACATTAAACGGCTGCGAAAATCAACCGCACACAAGCTGTACCGCCGTCCTACCGAGGATGGAACATTCATAGGACCACAAAATTCCAAGCCTAGGGCCTCAAAGTAATCAACATTTCGGTCACTCAGCCGGCTCACGCGAGATACGACGGACGTCCGACTTACACACAACACATGTCTTATAGAAGCCCATATCGACGAAGAAATCGCCACACCCTCCACCGGAGTGGCCAAGAGCCCGTCCAATTGCGACTCGCCAAGTGACCGAGTCGGGAATGCCACAGCCGTTTTACAATGTCGCAGTGACGACCGAAGCGGTAGGATTCGACGAAGCAACCCGCGCTAACAACCACAGCAACAAATGCGCTTGCTCCAACGCAACCGCCACGCCAACACCATGACCGGCATGAATACGAAGTTGGTCCACGGGACCAGCAAACACCACATAATAACCTTGTCGCCGAGCTTGGGTGAGGCTGAAAAGCCCATGGTAATACCCCGGCGTGCGGCGGGATAGCTCAGGACTGTGGAGCACATTCTTCAGCATGGCATGAATGTCCTCTCCATCGTCAGCCTTCACAATGACGCGGAACGAGCCCACGCCAACAACGCGGGCACTGATACCCTTCACCCACAGCCGGTCTGTGAGCGCTCGATACTCACAAAAGTCACGGCGCACACTATAGTCATGTGATGGCTCGCGCCGCTGTCGGCCAACCACATCCACGTTTCCCAATCGCACTCGAATACGTGTCGAGCCTCGGAGAATGGCCTCGCAGGGGTGGCCGTCACGTCCATGACCGCCGGAAAAGCAACGGGGGAGTACACATGCGCAGAGTTACCTCCGGTGTTGTGGTCCGGGCACTTGGACATGCGATGGCCCTTCTTACCATAGCCATAGCAAACACCACGAAAAATCCCCGGTGCGTCTCCGCCTTACGAGGTACGACGAGTAGTCGTAGCTCCTTGAAGAGATTTCAGCTGGTCTTGGAGCTCGGAGACTTGCCGCTTCAAAAGCTCAGTCGTTGCGTCATTATGAGACGATGCAAAAGCCGTAGGCGTTTTAGGCTCCGTTGCATATGATTGCGCACGACTCTCGATGCGCATGCCCTTTTGACGAAGATCACGCTTGACGGTATCCATGTTGAGGTTGTGTACGTCCCACGTTTCGGTGATGGAGTGGCGCAGGCCCTTCACCAAGTACATTATGATACGCCGGTCGTGGACGATGTCCCCAACTCGGGCAAGCCGTCTTTGTTGTCGAACTAACCGGTTCGTGGTTTGAATGCCGCGCTCTCGCCTTCCGCTTGCGGCGTGTCCAAGTCATGCAATAGTTCTTTACACCGGTAGTTACCATCGTCCTAATAATGATTGACTAACGCGGTCCACACAGTGTGGCCGCATGTTTTGTCATCCTCGCTAACATTCTCTATAATGGACATATCGTCCTCCAACACCTCAAGAATAAATGTGGAGTACATGTCGACTTGTTGTTGAGAGGAAGCGGCGCCATTCGACGACAAAGCCGGAGCCCACTTTTGCATGATGCCAAATGCACGGAAATGTGTTTTCCACACATAAAAATTTCGTCGTCTTCCCACTGAACTTCGGTAGATTTACGGAGTCCATGGTAGGTGCGCCGGATGTGCTCTCAAGAGCACCGGAAAATTAAAAAAATGCCACCAAGAAAAGCACCAAGTATCGGTCATGAGGCGGGCAACACGGCTCAGAAAAGGATACGACAAAGGGCTGACCCAATACGCAGTTGTAGTCCCGGAGTCTTTACAGCCAAGGCAAAGAGAAATGAGTCTCAAAAGGTGGGTCAAGTGCCGTCGTACATGAGTGCTAGTACACTTGTGGTAATATGCCTTTCCGAAAATTCAGCCGGACCACTATAGGCTTTCACGAGATAGAGAAGGATAGTGGCAGGTGACAAGCTCCGGAAGCGAATAAAATTCCATAAAGCGCCAAGCTAGAACAAGGGAAAGCAAGCCGATCTTTATGTCACGCGAGTTCGCGTTGGGGTTCCAGCCTCCAAGCAACAAAAACAAGTCGCTACTAGCCGGATATCAAACACACGACGGCTTGACAAACACACGACGCTTTACATGAGGGTAATGCTGATGCTGTGGCATGCGCTTCCTGTTCCTCGGGCTTAGGCTTTTTCCTTTTTTTCTTTTTGCTTGGTGGTCTCCGCTTGTCTTTCTTGTAAGATTTTTTCATTTCAGAAAGGGTACTACCGGCACCAGTAACTGTCGGTGCTGATAATGTTTCTTGCCCTTGTTCTATTTAAAATAATGTCTTTGAGCTGATTAATTTAGTTTATTTTAATTAAGGTCCTTGCTTCCCTTTGATCTGCATAATCCTGATCAATACTAAAGTTCCCAGCCATCTTATTATGGACTTTTCATATCGGTGGGTTTCCGATTATTGGCCAGCCTAGCCGGCGTTCCTCAGAGTAAAATATAACGCGGACACTGCACCAGAGGAAACAAGGAGCCAACCAGCACTCTTGGCAACGCAGCAACAGTCAATAGGAGAGCAAGCGTGGGCGTGCATTGCAGGCCCTTGGGGCGAAGCAGGAAGGCAAACTACAGGTGTGAGCACGGGCGGGTGGGACTCATGGGTTCCCGCTTGCAGCGGGCCACTGAATACGGGAAAACGCGGGAGCGTACGCGCGTACAGCTGTCGTACTTCGCCGTACATGCGTCCAGCTTGGCTTGATCCGCCACTGGTTTCGCAAGGGTTAAGCGCCAAGTATAACATGCAGGCCAGTTGTTGGTATAGGAACGAGTTCGCTGCGTGGGATCATCTTTTCTGCGCCTGTCGCGGCCGTGCTGTGCTTGAAGGGCCTTGCACAAACGCACATTCCCGACTGGTATCTGCATGCACGCTAATATACTGCTGTACAAACACACGCACGTAATTGATATCGGGGCGACTCCGAAGTTCATTCAGTTCTCCGCCTTTAGCTCGACCCACTGGGCACTGGCGCTGTCTCCGTTTTCTTCTGAGCTTTCATCCGGCGCTGAATTGTACCGATGAGAGTCCCATATTTAATTTTATGGTGCATAGGTTGTCGGTGCTGCGGTGTTGTGCGCTGGTTTGGAGAGGGCCCACCAGTGCTGACAATATGTCTTTTACGTACGTAGCGGTAGCGGCACATGCGCGTTAGTACTGCTTGAGAATAATGAGACCTCCGGGCGCGTAAGAATAATGGCGCGTGTAAGACGATGCACTTCATAATCATGAGACGCTCGCAAAGTCAGGACAGCGCGCGTGGAGTCTAAACACAATGGTGTTCTTCCTCCAGTGTTTGGCAAGCCGGCTCGACGTGGCGAGGCGTCCAAGTATGAGCGGTTTCGAGGACCAGGGGTTGCTGCACGCCGGCAGCCCGGAGGAGCCCGGCAGCCCGGCGAACAGCCCGCAGCGGCCGCGCGTGAAAAAGGGAATCATCAAGGACAATGAGATGCTGCCCGGCGATGACTCCCCCCAGCGACCTTCCAAGTACAAGCCTGAGGACTACGCGCAGGCGGTGCAGGAGAAAATCGAGGTGAGCCTGTGGCCCTCCTTACACAGTCACACATTTTATGTAAGTTCATTTACTCAAAACACTTTCTCATACTCGTCGCAGCAGCTGCATATATATAACTCCCAACGGCTGCTGGTGCCCTCAGGAAGCCGTGGACCTCCAAGCGAAGTACCGCCATGCTGGCCTCTACACACTATTTGTCATTGCCTATCTTTTGGTCCTGTATCTGCAGGTTCCTCCCTCTCTCCCCAACACAGAAACACACACGCAGCCACACACACAGGCACACACACAGGCACACACACACACACACACACACACACACACACACACACACACGCAGGCGCAATCACACACACACGCACCCATACACGCGCTAGCGCGCACATACAAATACACGCACACACACTCTCATACACACGCTCACACACGTACATTGCACTATGTAGTTGCTGGTGCAAACAGCGAGGCCCGTCCACAGAGGCGTGCGCCAGTGCATACTAGGGATTTGACTTCCTTTGATATCAGTGTGATGATCACTGCTTGATTGTGGGGTGTTGCAGGCTTCAGCGTACAAGAGCGGGGAGGTGGTTCGCACTCTCAAGCAGGTCATGATGCCCAAGGATGAGGATGGCAACCTGCTGGCGTCCACCACTTTCAAGGATCAGCATGCTGTTCTTGGACACCTCTGGCACAATATTCTGGAGCCCACTTGGAAGGTGTGCTTCATTGTGTGCGTGTGTGTATGTGTGTGTGTGTGTGTGTGTGTGTGTGTGCGCGCGCGCGCGTGCGTGCGTGCGTGCGTGCGTGTGCGTGTCGGCATGTGGGGGCTTCACGGTTTTCGAAATGTATGGCGGATATATTGGTATTTGGCGAGTAGGGCATGCATTGAAGAGGTTGTCCTTTTTACCGACCACTTTCACTCTCACGCTCTGTCACCGGCTTAATAACTCGTAAGGCTCTAAGATAATATGTTATATGATTTACTCGTCTAAACATATATGCGTGCACAATATTATGTACTGTATCGCGTCATTCCAATGATTCACTCGCCCACTTTCCCACCACTTGAGTGCTACCCTCCCTCTATTTTCCATCCATCCATCCATTCAATTATTCCCTCCATCATTTCCTCGCCCACATGTTGTCTAACACACCCTCATTTACATTCTTCAGTCACGCTCATGTGGATGTGGTACTTTGCGCAGGATCCCGTGTGCGGCGACCAGAAGTGCGAGTATCCTTGGGAGTTTCCCGCCTACGGCCGTTTCGGCTGCCGCGCAGACTGCGGCCAGCACCAGAACCTCACCAAGGTGCTCGTGCTGATTCAGCACGACTTCACAGGCCACCCCACAGCCAACCCGCGCGTGCTTATGTCCGCTGCCAAGTGGAACCTCTGCCACAATGACCCCGCACGCCGGGCTCGCGGAGAAGCGGATCTCTGCTGGTCAGTCCCTTCTCCACTCTGTAGCACGCACACACTCTCTCTCCCTCCATCCCTCCCTCTCTCTTTCTCACTCTCCCTCCATCCCTCTGTCGCCCTCCATATCCCTCCCTCTGCCCCAACCTTCCTCTCCCCCTCCCTCCCTCCCTCTCTCCCTCCCTCTCCCATTCCCTTCCTTCCTCCCTCCTCCGCCTTGTATGTTTGTCGCACAGTATCACGCTCATACTCTGACGAATGCGCGCACCCACACACAACCACACCCACACCCACGCACGCACACACACGCGGGCACACACACACACACACACACACACACACACACACACACACACACACGCGGTTACACACACACATACACACACACACACACACACACACACACACACGCGCGCGGTTACACACACACACATACACACACACACACACACACACACACACACACACACACACACACAAGTGCGGAGTCATGCACATATTTCGATTATAATTCTTGCGTCAATGTGCTTGGAGAGGCTCACGGCTCCTGAGGTGTTTGTCTTGCGTGATGTTACTAATTTATCTGATGTGTCTGCAGGTATGAAGAAGCTAACAGCTTCGAGACCGTAAAGGGTAACGTATTGGAGACGGCGCAGGTCATCGACGGCACCTGGTACGTGCAGGTGACGGGGGACTACGCCGGCCGTATCTCCGGTGCAATTTATGACCTGAGAAACACCTCTGACCCTAAGCCACTCAATGTGACGGTAAGCGCAGCTTCATGTTCCATGCTGCAGCAATCGTGCCTCTGCTCTTTATATATCATGATAAGTGCAAGATGTAAGTGCATAAAATCCCCCTCTTTCTGTCCTTGGATACAGCCTGCCTGGGAGAAGTGCGAAATTCCGACAGTCACCCGTCGGAGCACACTGGAGACGTCGGGAATTGTGCGACGCATGATGAACGAGTGGCAGGAAAAGAGGGCTGACCGCCGGCGACGCCTAGGAGAGGGGGAGATCACTCAAGCTGGTGCGCCAAGTGGACACCCTTAACGCGTGCGAGCACGTGTGTGTGTGTGTGTGTGTGTGTGTGTGTGTGTGTGTGAGAGAGTATGTGTGTGTGTGTGTGCGTGTGTGTGTACTGGGGGAAGCAGCATAATGAGTGTATTGACGGGAATGTTAATGTGGTAAATTGTGTCGTGTGGGTATGAATGTGGATGTTATATTTATGGAAGTTTTCCGCTTGGGTGGCATGTCGTTTGGTGTTTAGGCGGGCGGGTCGGTGGTTGGGGAGATAGGGGCGGGGGGGGGGGGGGGGGGGGGGGGGGGGGGGGGTTCACATGGGCGGGTGTGTTTTTGTTTGGGAAAGTGGCTGGTTGTGGGTGTTCCTATCTGATAGGATTGCGATGCGGTGCTTACAGAGGTGGATGAAGCGGATCGCGAGATGATCATCAACCTTCAGGGTAGGGTGGACCAGATGAAGGAGCAGGCACAGAAGCTGGAGCAGATGGAGCAGAAAATCAAGGGGATGGTGGCGCGCATGCGGAACAAGACGCCCGCGCAGAAGCGGTTGGAGAAGAGGTATCACGTGGAGCCCAGCCCGCGCAACGCGGAGGGCGGCTACAACGCGGAGATGCAGAGACTGGCGACGATGTCTCCAGAGGAAGTCCGGGAGCGGGCCAAGGCCGTGAAAGTCCAGGCGGGGGTCGTGGTGGCCTGAATCCGCCCTCCCACGCGCCGTCGTTGAGTCCACTTTTAAGTTTATTTGCACAATCTGACGTATGTATTGCAGCTAGCGGCAGATAGAAAACGCTCTGAAAACGAGTGCCGCCCATATTTTCGGCCGCTGCGTCGTCGCTTTACTGTCGAGACTATAGATTTCTGAATCCGTCTGCTGACTGCTGCTGCCAGCTGTAACCCATCATCATTTTCCAGGAATGATCCTGCTGTGCCCTGTAAAGGTGTCAGGACCGAATAGTCGCCGGCTTTCAAGGAATGTCTTGCCACTCGGTGAAAATAAATGACATCTACGGCCGCCGGTCTCAGCTTTGTCGTAATTATCGAACCGGTGAGGCACGAATGCTGCAGACATAACATATGGTACCTGGTTGGAACCATAATACGCGCGATATATATACATCGTAGTATTGAGGTTCGCCGCGTGGGAATGTCGAGGCGAGGTACAGAAGAAGGGCTGGGGTCGCAAGTGGTGCTCCTCAGGGTGACAAAGTGAAAATGGTAGGGCGGTGAACTGTGATACTGTCCGGCAATGCGGAGATTGGAGACGAAACAGTGTCCACTTGCTTTACTGCTTGCGTAGTCGTAGCATGTATTTATTGCCTTAGTCACGTTTCTATTGCCCTGAAAATGCTGCTGCGCTTCAGATAATGCCTTGTAGGCGGGGAATTCTCGGGGAGTGCTATGCAACTCTAATCGCTACTCGTGAAGAATATGGAGCAAGCCCTGCAAAAAAGGTGCAAACGACATATTGTAGAATTATTCAACTAGCCCTCGCTGGAACAGTAGTATTTGCTATTGAAGTTTTGAGCGGGCGTGATTTTAGAGGTTTGACAATTTGTATTTCTATCATTTACGAGAGAATGATGAAAATATTTGGGGAGCTTGGTTTTGTCAGTGCTTGGCTGCTGGCGCGCGCGTGACACTCCCAAAATAATCTGCGCTTATTCCGCATATTATTTATGTGTCCCAGTATCTCAAGAAGTCGGCGAACGCGATGAAAGCAACGAGTTGGCGGCCTCGGCTCGTCGACCTGATGCGTGCGTCCTTAATGTTTTCATCGTCTGATGCCAGTGAATCCAGTATTTCTTAAAAGCTCGTTAAACTGTCTTCCTGGCAGAACATGTCGTGCATTGCAGCATTCGCGGTGCTGTCACAATAACGTACGCAGACTACGCCATACTATTAGTCCTACTCGCTATAATAATCGCTATTTTGTGTGATACATATTATTGCTACTAGTATGACCTGCTTTGCAACCACTCATCCTACTGTTGAGCTACTGATGACTATACGAAGTAGGGATGAAGCAAGCACGGCGGGTCGGACGAAACGAAACGAAACGAAACTAGTGCCCTTTATTTCAACAGGCGATGGCGCGAAGGCACATTAACTACACTACATCAGGCTCAGTTATTGAGTTAGATGACCCCCGCGGCCTTACCGAAGGGACGAGCGGCGGGTTATCACTTATTGGACTTACTATCGAGGAAAGACATAATACTGATGATGAGGCTTATTTTGCGAGCGCGGGAGGGGCGGATGAGGCAGTCAGCAGCCATCCAGAATAGAGAGATATAGACGGGTTTGCATCGTAGATGGCGCCACGATCCTAAACTACACTACTCCGGCAGTTTCTGGAAAGACGTCCTGTAGCCACTTAGGCGCTTCGCTGCTGCCATCACCAGTCACTGCGTCGACCACCATTGACGACTGGTGCTGCTGATGCCGTCTGTAGACCGCACGCCGGCACTTGATGCTCTTCGAGTGCGCCACCGCATTCCTTGCCCCCGCCACCTCCACGTTGCACACCCTGCATCGGAACCAGACCATACCGTATCGCTTCATGGCGTGCGCGTACGCGGCGTGTACACTCCGCCCATTACGCCCGTCGACGGCGGCGAGAGTGATCAGTCGCGGCGCTGGTTCAGGTTCGGGGGCGACAGCAGCAGCAGAGTTATCATCTTCGTCTTCGCCCGTCATCATCGACGACCCCAGTAAAGAGTCCATCAGGGTGCCATTTTCAAGCATTTGCGCTAGTTCTCGCTGCCTGTACGCTTTCTCCCACCGTTTCTTCGCCCCAAGCTTTCCGACCTCTGACCGTTTCGCGCGAATCTCTGGAGTGACGGTGCGCGGAGACAGGTCGTCAACCGCCTGCTGATGCTTCGCCGCCCCCGCTCCATTCCTTCGCTTACCTTTTGGAGCTCCACCCCGTCTGCCTCGTGCCTTGGGAAGCTGTCGTCGCCATTCCACCACGAACCGGTCACAACCAAGTTCCGTCTGGACGTGCTTCCGCACCACTTGCTGCTCATATTCCATCAGCTCACGTGTCGCGGCACAAAAGTCAACTTGGTCACCGATTCGCCTCGCGGGCAACGGCAGCACCACCAGCCGCACTGTCAGGTGGCTACCGGGGGTAAGAAGTATCGGCGTGAGCACAAAGTCGTATACTGGGATCGGCTGTTCCATGTTGTTTACCGCCCATGACTCGACCAGTACATCCCCTGGCTGCGCGCGGAATCATCATAGTCAGACGAAAAAAAAAATAGAGCCGTTCTCGGTATATACAATTTCTTTCAAAATCGAAAGATTCCGCCGGGACACAAAACGAGACGACCAAAGTACACGGCGTGCGGGAATGACAATGGATTGTATATCTCTACTTCCTATCTGAGTGCCGAGACATACGGCAAGATGGGCATACTCTTAAATTTCAGAAGGGGGGGGGGGGGGGGGGGGGGGGGGGGGGGGGGGGGGGGATACGCCGATCCGGCGGTTCACGATTCTCATCGAAAGCCGTTTCAGGGGCCATGGGGAAAAAACTTCGCTGTTATGGACGTACCAACTCGTCCCTGAACCCGCCGCGGTCGCCCCCTCTCGAGGTGCCGTTACCAAGCTGCTCCTGCCTCGCGAGTGCCTGCCTATATGCCGGAATAACAACTTCGTCGCGTGCTTTACTCCAGGACTTGCCAAGAAGTAGCTCCAACCCAACACTGACGGACCCCGATGACAGCAGGGAGGCGCCGGTGAGGGCGTCGACGAAGGTCATACTCAGACTCGCCATCTAACACCGCTTAAACAATACAAAGCAGCAGCAGAATATTCCCCACTTATCGTCGAGTTTTGGAAAACAGGTAACTAGCAAGCCGGGCACAAGCACACTTGCTATCTGCGTCTTCTTCAGGACTGCGCTTGACCTCGGCTGATAGTTGTCAAATGACGTCAAATACTTCCTCAACTTCTCACCGTTTCCGTCTGATGATGGCCGTTGTTGTGGGTGACGCCAGCGAGTATCGGTAATCTGTACGGGAAACTGAACCCGGGTGCTTGACTTGGGGTACATTTTGCTTGCAAGGTAGTTGATTACAAAAAGAACATTTTGCTTGCAAGGGTCACAATAATGATATAATACAAATATCTAAACATATATTTTATTATCTTATATAACCTATAATATATTTTATATCTTATATATATATATTAGTATAAAATAATATATTTGCCGGTGAGCAACAGTGACAAGAGGGTCACGGAATCCAGTAGTGTAATCCAGTAATGTAATTGCTAGTGACACTCAACAATATGTTATATCAATGTACGTTATTCAAAACCGGAATGATTTGCTAGTACCCGTACGGGTACGTGAACTCATAGTAGGGTTTTATGCATTCATTTTTATTATGATTCTTATTCACTTTTTGAATGTTCTTCCAAAAAGGAGGGTATGCCACATAGGAAAAAGAAGCACGGATGGAAAAACCTAAGACCTAAGTTTTGTTTTTTTTTTAATTCTTGCATTCTGAATGATTATTATTTTTTACAATGTCAGGAATGATTTGCTAGTACCCGTACGGATACCTGAACTCATATATATTTTTATTTGTTTTTTTAACAGTATGGTTTTATTCTGCATTCATTTATTTTTACAAATATTCTATTTGTAAGGCTTTAGTTGGTGAAGCCCGTATAGTTATAAGGCCGGTTCTTAGGTGAACTTTGCGATCATTCGCGAAAGATGAGATTTTGGTTGGTGAAACTCCAACACTAGCCTCGTGTGGGGTTAGCGCAGTACGGCACGGGCCTTGTACAATGATACGTAATGCAGTCACACGAGCGTCGCCTAGCCGGGAGCATGATCGATGATGAGTTTGAGGTTTGTTTTGAACTTCTCTTCTCAGTCGTGCCTGCAAAACGCCGCCTGTAGAGGGTGCCGGTGCGGACTTACCTTCGAGTCCCATATCCGGGCGGCATATCATGCACAAGGTTATTATATAGTTGTACTCCAACATTACCCGCTCCATGTGCAAGTTGCACGCAAATAGGTGTGGGGCATGTGTTAGCACCCGCACCTCCTCTCGGAAGGCCCGAGCTGGGAACATACCCATCCTCACCCATGGTTTTGGGACGCGGGGAGAAGTTGACATTATTGACTTTCAGTCTAGCTTCCCGCTCCGGCTATAAGTGGTTGCTCGCATACCGCGACCATGGTTGCAGATTTGGGGTAGTAGGTCCTATCGCATACAAAAGGGTGAGTGCGGCCGTGTTCTACGGCCACATATTACGTTATTGCATGATTGATATGAATATGCTACAAATTGCAAATTTATGTTTGCTTGTGGCAGCACGTCAACATCGCCCGGGCTTTGCTAGAGATATTTGGAGTAACTGGCCCACCCGCTATTCTCTAACCTGCAAACGGCAAGGAGTTTGCGAGCATGGCTATCAAGGAGGGCACGCTCACCACCGACGAACTGCGAAACATTTGCAAGCATTTCCGTGATTTGTGGCCATAGTGTTGCATGTTGACTGGAAGCCCTAGACACAGCCCATGTAATGGGGGGATCGAGAGGTTCAATCGCACTGTGCAACAAAAGGCAAGTGACAAAAACCATGTTTGAAAACATACACTCTTTGCCCCTAACAAATACATCATGTTACTGCTTATTTTCAGACCCGTGCGTGGTTACATGAGAACAATAGCGATAATTGGCACCTCGCCACTTTTGTTGTCACAACGCAATACGACAATTCACATCATACAACTATCAAAATGGTGGGACCCCTGCGAATTTGTGTCACTGTATGATGAGCCACATTATTGTACAAATGACATACATATGCCACGTGCACTCCAACGTCACTTTCATAGACACCCTACAAGATTGTCTTTGGCCAAAGGGCAAAATGCGGCAAATCGTCCCTTCGCTTGTCAAACGACCTACTAAATGGGTTGTGGGCGGAGTATGACATCTTAGCAGAGTTGATACTCTCCGTATAAGGCTTTTTGGATGGTACATTTGATGGTGGAAATGATGAGGGGGAGGACGATGGTGTTGATGAGGGGGGTGATGGTGGTAATGCTGTAGTGGCGGTGGTATTGTGGAGGAGCGGGCGGTGGTGGTAATGAGGGGTAGGGCGGCGGTGAAGATGAGATGGAGGCCGGTAGTGGTGATGAGCGAGAGTACGGTGGTGGTGATGAGCAGGAGGACGGTGGTGGTGACGCTGAGCGAGAGGACTTTGGTGGTGATGATGAGTTGGAGGGCATTGGTAATGAGGGGGTGGGCGGTGGTGTTGATAAGGGGGGGCGGTGGTGGTATTGAGCGGGAGGACGGTGGTGGTGATAAGGGGGAGGACGGTGGTGGTGATAAGGGGCAGGGCGGTTGTTGTGATGAGGGGTGGTGGTGGTAATTAGGGGGGCAGTGGTATCTATGAAAAGGAGGGCGGTGGTGGTAATGAGGGGCTGGAGGCGGTGGTGTTGAAGAGATGGAGGGCGGTAGTGATGATGAGCGGGAGGACGGTGGTGGTGATGAGGGGTGGGGCGAAGGTAGTGATGAGGGGGAGGGCGGTGGTGGTGATGGGGGGGTGGTGGTGATAATTAGGGGGGGGGGCACTGGTATTGATGAAGAGGATCGCGGTGGTGGTAATGAGGGGGGGATTGGTCTTGATGAAATGGAGGGCGGTAGTGTTGATGAGCGCGAGGATGGTGGTGTGGATGAGGGGGAGGGCGGTGGTGGTGATGAGAGGGAGGGCGGTGGTGGTGATGAGAGGGAGGACGGTGGTGATGATGAGTGGGGGTGGTGGTGGTATTGATGAAGAGGAGGGCGGTGGTGGTAATGAGGGAGGTGTAGTGCTGATGAGATGGAGGGTGGTAGTGATGATGAGCGGGAAGACGGCGGTGATAAAGAGCAGGGTAACGGTGGTGATGATGATATGGAGGGCATTGGTATTGATGCGGGGGGCGGTGGTGGCAATGAGGGGGGGGGGGGTGATGATGATATAGAGGGCGGTAGTGATAATCATGAGGAAAACGGTGGTATTGATGAGATGAAGGGCGGCGGTGGTGATGAAGGGGAGGGCGGTGATGATGAAGGGGAGGGCGGTGGTGGCAAGGACAGTAGGCCTTCTAGAAAGCGAAAGTTGTTGCCTTCGCAAGCATTCCACCATTTGTCGCCCCTGTCGAGGACGGAGAACCTTGCCGAGCAGCCATACCCACCGGAGGTCCTGCCGGAGCAGGCTTTCCCGCTAGAGAACCTCCCAAGCAAGCCTTGCCCGCTAGAGGGCCCGTCAAAGCATTTCTAACCGCCGAAGGACCTCCCAAAGTAGCCCTACCCAAAATATAACATACCAACGCAACACCTTCCTCGCCCGCGGAGTCGCCGCGCAGGAAGGCATATCGGGCGGTGGCTGCATCCGCCCAGAAGCAACAAGCGGGCACCATGCAACTCATAGCCGCTAGGCGTGGCGGTGCAGCCGCTACTATTCGCCAAGTTGTGCATATCCCCGCTAAAGAAGGTGGACCACGCTAAGCTAGACGATCTTATGCTTCTCGCTGTGGTTGTTGAGGTACCCGCCTCATGTCGGTCACCCGAACTCTAGGTCTCACACTTCACGACTAAGGAATGAGTGTCGTTGAAAACACCTTCTCGATATGCTCGCGGATGCAGGTCACGGATGCTGGACTATTTCGTCAAAGCACGGCCTCTTGGCAAGATAAAGTGCATGCTTCGTACTTGCATTTTCCAAATATTAGAATGGAAGCAGCTTGCATGGGCAACGTCTTGCAAAATATGGATGGCGGACAATGGACGGTGTACAAGGATGTTTATGGTACATGGTTGAAGGGAATGACTGTATGATACTACGTGAGGCCGCAATAAAGAAGTCCTCAAGCTTTGGTGGACATTGCCATAGCACCGAGAATTGTCGCGGTTGCAAAGGAAAATGCGATAGTAGACAGTGCAGTTGCCTTGCCCACCAACGGTACTGCACCTCAAGTTGCCACTCACGAAATACATGTTGTACGAGCATACCCCCAATGTCATAAATGTGCAAGCTTGCCTCAATATTTAAGTATCATCATATTTTAATCATCCTCATAATATCGCCCATGAGATTGTAGTTCATTGCTGATACTTGACTTATGATGCACTTATTGGTGTTTATTCGGTATGTGTTTGTTAAACTCATTTGCCCGGTTATACTTCGACATATACTAAAGTTATTACGAATGCAAGATAATGTGGCGGTTAGCCTCCTCAAGCTAAACGCTAGCACAAATCAGTTCTAATATGTCTAGTTCTGTCGTTGCAAGATGGCAAAATAATGTTGTCGAGAGATGATGTCGGAAGGATGTTTCACTGGTGTACTTTAGCAGTATATGTTGTAAGTGAACAATGGAATTGTTAAATGGTTCTGTCACCTCCCTCTACTGCATTGGGCTTCAATAGGTTTCTGCCCTGCTAGCTTACGCCTGCTTGCTTCGCTTACGTGTCAGGCGTTAGGGCTTTCCAACCGTCGTCATCTGTCATGAGACGCGGCTCGTCTAGCATGGAGAATCACGACGCGGCATGTTCTGCATCGGAGAACTCGCTTAGGCGCGTCTTCTAGCTAGTTAGATTAACTGTGCGTATATGTACGTACCGGGAGTTACTGGTCGTACAGTAGCATCAGGACCCTAATGAATATTGCAGTAGCGACGTACCCACGTTTGTACGTCCGTCCGATGGAAAAGCACGAATTGAATTTAGTAACGAGTACATGTACAATGTCCTGCAATGTATTGTTGCATGACTGTACTCGTCACACTCGTACCCTCCCCCTCTTGACAGATCTGTGAGGCCGCCGCGAGGCAAACCTCCGTAGTCTAAGCTCCTTTATTGAAGCAGTTACTGGGACTCAGGAATGCGCGCTGGGTGAGCGTGCATGAAGTCAATGTACGCCTTAGTCTTGGCAAACTTGTGCCATTGGGACGTCTCCAAAAAATCTTGTAACGCCGTTGTCCGGTGTACTTCGTTCAACCGGTGCTAGACAGGTGGAATGTCATCATCACTGAAGTTCGTCATGAAGAGCATGTATTTGCCTCGTCGCCCAGGTAACGACTTGATGCACACAGCAGAGATGTGCGAGACGTGAAACTCCTCGTCGTCTCCTTAAGGAACAGTTACCGGGACAACTGGTCGTAGCGGAGCGGTAGAGCAAGGTCGTAGCGGAGCGGTAGAGCGGGTGAGCGGTAGACCAATCTTACAGCAGGGTCGTAGATTGTTCACATGGAACACAGGATGTAAGCGTACTCTCGTTGGAAGTTTCAATATGTAATTGTGTTTCCCAATTTGCTCCTCCACTGAAAAAGGTCCAAGCTATCTGTCTCCGAGTTTCCGGTTCGGTTGTCCACGTAGAAAAAGGTTTGTTGTGATGACAGACACCTTGTCTTCTCTGGCCAAGTGTGGCGTTGTAGACGGTTATGTGCGCGCTTGCATTTCGTCTTTGTGCAGCTGTAACACTGAGCGTACCAGAGTATGTACTTCCTATAACTATCTTAACCGCTCTGTTGCGTCTTGCGAAACTGGAATTGATGGTCGCATGCTGAACATCAGGTCAAGAGGCTCCTCAGGAGAGAATCCAAAATTAGCCTCAAAAGGTGTGTGCTCAATTCCGAGTGCACGAGAGGCGTTGTACGCAAATTCGACTTGTGGTAGTAGCGTTGGCCAATCAGAGCCATCAGCATAGCAACATAAGCAACGAAGAAGCAGCTGAAACGTGTTGTTCACGCGCTCTGTCAGCCCGTCTGTTTCTTGAGGTCGACTAGAAGACATGTTCATGCGTGTTCTGAGGCGTCGCCAAAGAGTCTGCCAAAAGCCACTAACGAATGTCGGGTCGCGATCACTTATCAGCACACGAGGTAGTCCATGGAAGCGGTAGACTCCATGTAAAAACAAAGTTGCAGTTTCTTCGGCAGTAACAATCTCTGTACACGGCAGAAAATGGGCCATTCGAGTTAGATGGTCTACTACAATCAGCACAATGTTAGAGTGTGTCAAGTAGTCAAGACCAACTGTGTGCCACGGTCTGGGTGGAGCAGGTAGTGGGTAACGAGACGCAGCCATCTGCGGTCGAATCTTTGCTCGTCGACATACGACGCAGCGCTCACAAAAATCTTTCACATCTTGGCGAATTCGTTTCCACCAGAATCTGTCGAGTGCTTTAGCAAGAGTGCTAGCGACTCCTCTGTGACCAGCTGACGAACTTTCGTGCAACTCTGTGATCAATCTCAGTCGGAGCTCAGAGTTCTGTGGAATACAGAGGCGATCGAGGCGCTAAAAATATCCATCTCTTGCTTCAATCCGGCTGTCTTTTGTCCACTCACCCTCGTCCCCATAAAACGAGTCTTGGGAGCACCCCTCCCGAATGAGATCAGCGAACTCAGGGCCCAGCTGCAACGCGTTAACAGTCAGTAACTTTAACTGTGCGTCTTCAAACAGCAGCTGGGACTTCCGTCGTAATTCTCGATCTGACGGAACCTCGCCATCCCAAAATAATGGAACTGTGGCATGAGGTACGAAGTAAGGATGCCGGCTTAACGGGTCAGCTTCCTTCATAGCTCCCTTGTGATATGCAAGTGTCATTGAGCCCACAAACGGTTGCAAATCCCGCAGGTATCTTGCTTGCCGCTTGTTCAGCATGTTGTTCGGTTGCCTAAGCATATGTCGCATTGTGTCGTGGTCTGTTACGACAAGGAACTTAGAGCATCCTTCAAGATAGCACCTCCAATGCTTGACGGCTTCGCATACGGCCAAAGCGTCTAAGTCGTACGCAGAGTAAGTGTTACCACGCTCACCTGGATTCAGCTTACGCGCCGAGTAAGAGACTGGTTGAAGACCTCCTCCTTGGTCTTGCAACATGACTGTTGCAATCCCCACTGTTGAAGCATCTGTAGCCACGGTGAACGTCGCGTCCGAGCCGACCTCCGGAAGGATCGGGTATGGCGCGGAAATGAGCCGTAACTTGAGAGTCTCAAAGGCTTCCAAACAGGCAGTCGCCAGCGTAACCTTATGTGGTTGGGACTTCCGCAGTAAGTCCGTCAATGGAGCCGTAAGGTCGCTAAAATGGTGTATAAATCTGGCATAGAAGTTGCAGAACTGTACGAAACTGCGAACCTCCTTCTGCGTCTTGGGCACTGGCCAGTCTGCCAAGGCCCTCGACGTTCTTTGTGGAAATCGAAATTTTACCAGTTGACACAGTATAGCCAGATACTCCATTTCTTGAAGACCGAAGAAGCATTTCTTAAGGCGTTACTTCAAGCCCTCCTCCTTGAATCGTTGTAAAACGAGTCGTAGGTGTTCCAGGTGTTCCTTCAGAGTTCGATTGTAAATACATACGTCATCGAGGTTGACAGTAACGAACTTATGTAAAAAGTCTCGTCGTTATAGGTCATTCATCATCCGTTGAAATGTAGCTGGTGCATTACACAGTCCAAACGGCATGGCGACCCATTCCATAAAGCCATCATGGGTCTGAAACGCTGTCTTGTGGATATCCTTGTCACGTACTCGAACTTGCCAAAAGCCAGAGGCGAGGTCGAGATGGGTGTAAAAGTTCGCGTCCTTAGCTCGTCCAACGTGTCGTCAACACGCGGAAGTGGGTAAGCATCTTTACGCGTAACTTCATTAAGGCCACGGTAGTCAATGCACAGACGTAGTGAGCCATCAGCTTTACGCACAAAAAGAATTGGCGAGCCAAACTCACTGTAGCTGGGACGGATCAGGCCAGCTTCCACTGCGTCTTTGAGCTGTCGATTGAGCTCAGCGCGCTGTGCAAGTGACAATATGTTGAGCTGTTCACGTCGCATCGGGCCAGTTGTGTCAATGGGATGGTCCCACTGTCGGCTTACATGTGGAGAGTTGACAGGTTGCAGTAAGTCCGGGAAGTCATTGTAGAGTAACGACCGGAAGTTGTCGCGTTGGTGTGGTGTTAGTTCCTCTCCGGTGTGAAAGTCAGTGGGTTGATCAGCGGCTTGCGTAAGTTCAATGACGTAAAATTCCGCATTACGTCCCCTGCTGCGGCGCGTCTTGCGCTTGAGTTTCTGTACCTTTGTAGATGACATTAGTAGACACTCAGGGCGTCGTTCCTCGAGCGTAGTGTCCACGGTTGTACCGTCCATCAGAGTAAAAACCCTGGTTGAACCAAATTGTAAAGAGGCATGCTCGTCATCAAGCCATGGTAAACCGAGGATTAAATCAGCAGCACGTAAATCACGTAAGATGTAAAAAGTCCGGTGAAATTCGTGTCGAGCCAGCTCAAAAGTAACGTCACAGACTGTCGAAGAAGTCACTCGTTGTCCGTTGGCGAGTCGAACATGTGTCTTAGTCACAGACTTCCGAGTCTGTAAAGTAAAGCGTCTTACGAAGTCTTCAGACACGAAATCAAGCGTCGCAGCGCAGTCCACTAATCCAGAAATTTGGTGTCCGCCATCAAGAGTTTTCACAGTCAACTAAGTTCGAACTAACGGGCGAGCTTCCGTGAGGTCAGTCAGTAGGGCTGTAGCTGGCGTAGAAAATTGTTGTATCGTAGCGATGGACTCTTCCGCGTCAGTAGGAGGTACATGTACCGAGATGGGTTGGTCAGATTTTGCAGGTGCTGTCGAATCGTAAAAAGCACAATCTGCGTCAACTAATCAAAGTTGTACAAGCCAAAGGGCTGGAGCAACCACTTCCTGTAGCGTTGGGTTCTCCAGTGACTGGCGAGTAAAAAGCTGTGTCCGCGCCGGGAATTCTTGGTAGAGTTTCCATTGCTTAGTCAATTGAGCGAATTTTGCCCATTTCGGTAGCAAAAACACTGCCATCGTAGATGTCGGAGATGCTCGACGACAGTCCTCAAAATGCTATGTAATCCGTTCTGCCAACTCCCAGGGTGGATTAATGAACACCCAATCTCCTGACAAGTCCCTCTCAAAAACAGAGTCAACCAGTTTCCAATCAATTGAACGTCTGGTTACATGTTTACGACCATGTCTTTGCTTTGTCTGACGTCGACGTCATGCGACTAAAGTTACAAGCGCCGCGACTGTAGTCGATGGAGGTGTCGAAGGTGAGTCGACGACCTCTGTCGCTAACATTTTTTCAGGACGAACAGTAGATGTAGCCGGCTGCTCCACTTCGCTAGTAGAACAAGCTTGCCACCATCATTGCTTCTTAGACTGTAGCGGTTCCATAGGTGCCTTGCCCGTCCATTCTGGGCACTGAAAAAATCGGTGTCCCTTCTTGTGGCACTTGAAGCAGAGTCCCTCCTCCATGTGCCTCTTGCGCTCTTCAAGTGTCATTGATTTAGCAATAGCGTTGAAGTCAATGCGGCCAGTGTTTGAAGATGTTTGACCACGATCACCATCGTTGCCTCCACGTCCACGGCCTCGACCACGGCCACCTCCATTGCGCTTCCAGATTTTAGAGGCTCCGACGAGCGGGTCGTCAGAGTTGCGCTTCCTTGTAGGTTGAGGAGACGGGTGAGCTGAAGACCGCATGCTACCGAGTTCCGGGGAATCTGTTACGACGTCATTCAGAAAATTCTGTAGCTCCACCAGAGTGACGTTGTAACCCTATTGAGCTCGGTGAGACTTCGCTTGATTCTTCAACGTAAAGTTTGCCAGTCCGTTGATAAAGCGCACGCACTGCACATCGGCTGTCAGATTCTAACGCGACCGACGTAAGAAGTTGTTGTAATGCTTAGCGTAGACGGCGTAACTCATCATGTTGCCTTGCGTAAGGTTCAGGAGAGCGTTAATTGCGTCATCTTGGATGTTAGGGAGAAACGTTGTCTTATGTAGCTCCGCGACAAGGTGGTCAGACGTAGATGGGATAGCAGCTTGGTTTTTCCGGTTCAGCCACCACCCATTCAAATGTCCAAAAAAATTGAAACGTAACCCAGATAAGTGCGTCGTACGAGTTAGCCGTAATTCCGAGCAAAAGAAAGCGCTGAGGTTGCGCTTCAAGCCAGTCCTCCAAGTCACGGGCATTGCTACCATACTGAAACGGGGAGTTAATCGCAGCCTTGCGTTGCGTCTCCGTAAGGGTCACAGGTAATCCACCCAAGTTCCGCGTAGGCATTGGCATTCCCACACGTAAATCAGTCGGTGTCTCACCACACAGCTGATTAATGTGTCCTCGAATCAGCAGCCAGACAAGACCAGAATCCACCGATGAAGACCGGGGGTACATGAAGAACTGCCTCGGGATACTCGTGTCATCGTGAAAGAGTGCTTGAGACGTATAAACAGCACGACGAAAAGTCTCCCATTGAGTCACGTAACCGAAGTGAAGTAACTCGCTCATATGTTTCACAGCGGGAAGTAACCCCGTCTTGGCGGGCGTAAGATTCAGACCACCGATATCAAGTGTTTCCGGGACGATGTAAGTACCATCCGGATTAATCGTAGACTGGGCTGTAACATCATGCTCGAGCTGAGCAGGAGTACGTAAGTGGCTCGTAACAAACTATGGAACTTGAAAAGAAGCAGAGTACACGTGAACAAGTTGTTGTCCTTCAGGTAACGCTACTCGAACAGGTGCGTCACTCAACATGGTCAAATCATCCGGAGTCAAAGTTAGGCCGGTTTCCTAGTGTAACTCACGAACGGCCGCATCAACAGGCTCTTCGTTAGCTGCAACAGAGCCAGCCGGGAACCAAGTTTTACCGGTACGAGGCTCACGTTGTAATACCAACTTAACGTTCGACAGTTTAGTCCCTCCAACATGAAGTACGACCACCACGTAACGTCCGGGTCCAACACAAGCCATCACGAGTCAATCAAACAACGTCGAACAAATTAAATGGTAGCGAAAACGTGTGTCAACCAAAGAGCTCCGAAACCATTGTGGCGGTTAGCCTCCTCAAGCTAAACGCTAGCACAAATCAGTTCTAATCTGTCTAGTTCTGTCGTTGCAAGATGGCAAAATAATGTTGTCGAGAGATGATGTCGGAAGGATGTTTCATTGCTGTACTTTAGCAGTATATGTTGTATGTGAACAATGGAATTGTTAAATGGTTCTGTCACCTCCCTCTACTGCATTGGGCTTCAATAGGTTTCTGCCCTGCTAGCTTACGCCTGCTTGCTTCGCTTACGTGTCAGGCGTTAGGGCTTTCCAACCGTCGTCATCTGTCATGAGACGCGGCTCGTCTAGCATGGAGAATCACGACGCGGCATGTTCTGCATCGGAGAACTCGCTTAGGCGCGTCTTCTAGCTAGTTAGATTAACTGTGCGTATATGTACGTACCGGGAGTTACTGGTCGTACAGTAGCATCAGGACCCTAATGAATATTGCAGTAGCGACGTACCCACGTTTGTACGTCCGTCCGATGGAAAAGCACGAATTGAATTTAGTAACGAGTGCCTGTACAATGTCATGCAATGTACTTTTCCAGGACTTTACTCGTCACAATAAGAAGGGATTGCCTCTCATCTATATATATATATATATATATATATATATATATATATATATATATCGATATTTATATTTCTATCCCTCACTCACTCACACACACTCTCTCTCTCTCTCTCTCTCTCTCTCTCTCTCTCTCTCTCTCTCTCTCTCTCTCTCTCTCTCTCTCTCTCTCTCTCTCTCTCTCTCTCTCTCTCTCTCCCCCCCCCTCTCCCTCTCACTCTCTCACTCCATAAGTTTGCCTTGCGTCTCTGTGAGACTGTCTTTCAATTTCATCTCGTCATGTCTCAATGTCTTTCTCTCTAGATTTCGTGTGCGAGTGTGTGTGTGCGCGCATGTTTAGTTGTGTGTTTGTGCATGTCTCCGTTTCACTTTCATCACCACCACCGCCCTCCTCCTCATAAACACCCCATCCTCCAGTTCATGACCACTACCGCCGTCCCCTTCCTCTCTTTCTCTCCATCTACCTCTAGTTTTCTGTTCTTGTGTTTACGGTTTTTTATAATTGCATATGTGTGAGCGCGTCTTTCTTTTCTTTTCTCTAGGTCTGTGGTTGATTATTCCTCTCCACATATCGTATTTGTGTGCATGTTAGTGCGTGTGTGTGTGTGTGTTCGTGTGTGTGTGTGTGTGTTTGCTTACGTGTGTGTGAGATAGTTTGCCTATGCGTGTGTGTGTGTGTGTGTGTGTGTGTGAGGGAGAGAGAGAGAGTTTGCCTTTGTGACTTTTGTGTGTGTATGTGTATGTCCGTGTCCGTGTGTGTCTCACTTTAAGAATGTCTTAGTATCTGTGTGTGCGCGCAATTGTGTTCATGTGTAAACGTGTCTATGTTTTGTCTATCATGTGTAGTATTTATGTGTGTCTGTTAGTCTCTCTATCTCTCTCTCCTACTCGTTCTATGTGTATGCGTATCTCTCTCTCTCGCTCCCCCTCTCTCTCTCTCTCTCTCTCTCTCTCTCTCTCTCTCTCTCTCTCTCTCTCTCTCTCTCTCTCTCTCTCTCTCTCTCTCTCTCTCTCTCTCTCTCTCTCTCTCTCTCTCTCCCTCTCTACATGTCTGCCCTTCTGTCTTTATGTGTATTTGTCTCGCACAATGGCGACGGGGTCGGCGCCGGTGCCCACGGCAGTATCCACCACACAAGTATTATTCCCGCCGCCCGCCGCTCGGGCGCTAGTGCGCAACTCGCTGCCCTCCGAGCCTCCCGCCGCCTCTGACGCGCCATTCATGCTATGTCTATTGAACCATGCAAACACAGTTAGTGTGGAAGATAACTTACGCAAACGTAGTTACAGTCACAGTCCCGCAAACGGAACAGTTACGGCGACAACCAGCCTACAGGCTTGGTGTCGGGACAATAGAAGTGAGAGAGCTGTAGCCTAGCGACAGCTCTGTACCGAGTCAAACAGTTTATCGGTATGTCCGATCTAGACATGTACTAATCATATCTAGAGTAGCTTACATTAGCTATCTGCAACTAATACGTATACGGTATTACTTACAACACTCCCCCTGAAGGTAGCTACGGGATGAAGCGTTGCATTGGGTCTTGTCCTCCAAGGATCGCACTTCGGTGTCTTGCTAGTGCAGGTCCGGGGAGGGGTTTGGTGAGCATGTCAGCCACCATCTAGTCAGTGGGGAGGTACCTCAACTTGATGGTTCCCTGCTCCACGTGGTCTTTGAGGAAGTGCCACTTCAGACCGATGTGCTTAGTCTTCTCGCTGACCAAGGCATTCAGGGAGTATGCAATGGCGCTTTGGTTGTCCTCCCAGATGGTGGTGGTTTCTGTGATGGGGAGTTGAAGATTTCCCCCATGAGTTGTCGGAGGTGGAGTCCCTCCTTGGTGGCGTCGTGTGAGGTGCTACTTTGATTAGGCTAAGTTGGCAACCTTAGACTAATAGTAGAACCTAATCTCTGGATCTAATTATACAGCGTAGAGAGAATTAGTAAGATTGTCTTAGGAACAGGGTTTCTTACAATCTGGGTGTGGCGTGATTCTATTCTGTACCGGTCTCTCACCTCTACCAGTAAGTCCCAGTCTTAAATATCCACACCTCGGGTGTTCTAGAAACAGCCTTAGAACCTGTAGCTTGTGCTGTCTGCTAACTAAACCAAACTATTACTAGTGATACAGGTTAACTGAGGTTACCTGTACCGTCTATCTAACCTTATCACACAAGCTCTTAGAACTATCTAGAAGAGAACTATCTAGAAGAGATACTGCTAGTAACTCTGTATTGTCGAGGGAAAATACGGCGATACAGTTGTACTGCCGTGATGACAATAAAAGAGTCACTGAATATCGCTAAGATACAGGTACCATTTAGAGGAAATAAATAATGTCAGATACTAGCACTTAGCTAAATGGCTAGGATATGACACTCTCCCCTCCTTAAGCACCAGCGTCCTCGCTGTGCAGTACTCAGGGTCTTGGTTTCTTGGGGGTTCTTGCAGGCCAGCGATTGCGAAATCTGACAAAGTCAGGGGTGCCAGAAAATTCTCGATAAACATCCGTTCGAAGAAATTCGGAAAAGATGCTTAAGTGGTTGACTCCTCGCATGGGTTCCCAAGTGTCCTCGCTCGGTACGTTGAACGGTGCTGCCCAGCGGACCTTAAACAAAAGTCCCGTGCCATTGGAGTTAAAAGCCACGTCGAGTATTTTGTCGACTTCAAATCGCTTCACATCGTGCACAATCGGAATTGGCTGCGCACTGTTGGCATGTTCTGGTTCTGAATTCCATTTTTCCAGTAGACTGGCGTGTACAACATCGTGAATCCGTACTCCAGGGGGTAGCTTAAGCCGAAATGCAACCGGGGAAACTTCCTCCGTAATGAGAAACGGTCCAATGTAGCGGTCGCGTAGTTTAGAACATGGCTGTTGTACAAACCGTAGATTTGTCGCCTTGAGCTTAACCTTGTCGCCAACTGTAAAAGGTACTGGTAACCGGTGCCGATTTGCAGCGTCTTGCATGTGTGCCTGGGCTGCTTTGACGCAGTCGTGGGCAAATCTGTGCATCTCGACCAGAATCTTCACTTGCTCCGGTAAAGTACGGCTAGGCTCGTTGTCTTCAAATGTAGCCGTCGTTGGAGATGTCGGCTCAAATCCTAGCGTCGCCTTAAATGGAGACATAGTCGTTGACGTAGAAACCGCTGCGTTGATCGCGAACTCCACGTTGGTAAGGTGTTGAACCCAATCGTCGTGCAAGGGGTGCACATAGCATCGTATGACTTGCTCCCATGTCTGGTTTACTCGTTTAGTTTGGCCATCTGTCTGGGGGTGATAGCTCGTAGAGATATTAAGCTTGGTGCCAACAGCCCTAAATAGGGTTTGCCAGAAGTCGCTCATAAACCGGGGATCTCGATCGGATATTAATTTCCGTGGTAAGCCAAAATGCCGAAAAACAGCGCGGTGCATAATTTTTGCTAATTGTTCCGCTGTAATCGTTTTCGTAATTGGCTCGACAATCGTCCGTTTCGTAAGCATACATACGAATACCACCACAGCATCATACCCATCGCACTCATGAAGGTCCGTAATCAGGTCAAGCGATACATGCTCAAAGGGCCTGGTCGGTACCTCATGCGATTGAAGGAGTCCATAAGGCTTGTGTCGCGCTGCCTTGTTGCGTTGACATGTAACACAGCTGCGTACATAGTGTTGTACTGTCCGCTTCATGTTAGGCCACCAAAACGTCCGGGTTAGTGCTGCCAATAGTCGAATAATACCAGGGTGTCCCGCGGTCGGTGCGTCGTGTAGTTCGTACAATACTCTTGATCGCAATGTAGAGACGTTCGGAACATACAGTCTTGTTCCGTAGGCGTACAAGAGTCCATTAGATTGACGTACCAGCCAGGTAGGCAGAGATTTCCGGGTAAGCAGATATTTGTCCGAATCGTAAGCGCTTTTGATTTCCGCATGAAGTCCAGAGTCAGGATGTAACCGGGATTCCAGGGAAAAAATCTGCGCGTGTAACTCGCATTCTGCTTCGTCGTTGGTCCAATCGCGTAACAGTTGCAGCTTCTGTAATGAGTCCTTCAGGTCAGGTCGGCGAGACAGAGCGTCTGCCTGGTTGACTGCTCCCTTCTTGTATACGATGTCCATCTGTCGCTGGTAAGGTGCTAGAACTTGAAGCCATCGCACCTGTCGAGTAGACAAATCGCGTTGCCGAAAGAAGTGTCGCAACGTGTCGTGGTCCGTAATTACTATAAATCCCGCCGCGCCATCTAAGTAGCAACGGAACTTCAGTAGAGCGTCGCGAACTGCCAGTAGCTCTTGTTCGTGGACATGATAGTGTACCTCATGCTTGTTCATCCTTCGAGCATGGTACGCAACAGGTTGTAATCCAATACCTTGGTCTTGTAACAACACAGCTCCTACTGCAAATCCAGAAGCATATGTGTACAGTGTGTACCTTGCATTAGGAGAAGTGTCAGGAATTACCAATACTGGTGCACGTACCATCGCGTCTTTAATTTGCTCGAATGCTGACTCGGCTTGAGGAGTCCAGCGAAATTCCGGTGTCTTCTTGGTCAGGTCCGTTAATGGGGTTGCTAGGGTTGCGAATTGGTTGATAAACCTCCGGTAATATCCAGCAAGTCCCAGAAATCCACGTACTTCAGTCACAGATTTCGGTCGGGGCCAATTCTGTACTGCCTCAACCTTGTCGGGGTCCATTCGGATCTGTCCAGCTTCCACCACATGCCCAAGAAAATTGACGCTCGATCGTCCGAAGTAACACTTAGAGAGTTTGATATGCAACTGGTGTCGCTGCAGCTCTCGTAACACGAGTCGAATATGCTCGAGGTGTTCGTCGGCCGTCTTACTGTAGATCAACACGTCGTCCAGATATACCACGCAGAACTTGCCAAGATACGGGGCCAAAACTCGATTCATCATCGCTTGGAATCCAGCTGGGGCATTACAAAGTCCAAAGGGTAGAACGCAGTATTCGAACAATCCGTAATGAGTTCGGAATGCTGTCTTATGTATGTCGCGCTCCTTGACTCGAACTTGATGATAGTGTGACGAGTACAGTCCTGCAACAGTACATTGCAGGACATTGTACAGGTACTCGTTACGGATACCAATTCGTGCTTTTCCACAGGACGGACGTATACTCGTGGGTACGTCGCTACTGCAATATTGTAATGGTGCTGATGCTACAGTACGACCAGTACCTCCCGGTACGTACAGATATGCATAATTAATCTAACCAGCCAGATGACGCGCCAGAACGAACTCTCCAATGCAGAAGGAGCCGCGTCGTGAGACCCAATGCTAGGCAGGCCGTGTCTCGAGGACAAATGACGACGGTTGAGCAGCACCAACGCCTGACACGTAAGCGAAGCTTGCATGCGTAACTAGTCTGGGTTAAAACCTATTTAAGCCCAGTGCAGTAGAGGGAGGTGACAGAACCTTTTAAACAATTCTTTTGTTCACTTACAACATCTACTGCCTAAGTACATCAGTGAGACATCTTTCAACAATTGCCTCTCGACAACATCATTTTGCAATCTTTCAACAACAGAACTAGACAGACTAGAACAGATTTGTGCTAGCGTTTAGCTTTCAGAGGCTAACCGCCACACTGGTTTCGGAGCTCTTTGGTCGACGCACGCTTTCGTTGCTCGTTGATCTGCTCGACGTTGTTTGATTGAGTTGAGATGGCTTCTCTCGGAGCAGGACATTACGTGGTTTTAGTAATTCACGTTGGAGGAACTAAATCGTCGGACTTGAAGTTGGTGTTTCAGCGTGAGCCTCGTTCTGGTAAAACTTGGTTCCCAGCTGGCTCTGTCTTACCTAACGAAGAGCCTGTCGACGCTGCTATTCGCGAGTTACATGAGGAGACCGGTCTTGTTTTGACACCGGATGATTTGACGCTGTTGAGTGGTGAACCTGTTAATGTTACACTACCTCAAGGACGACAGCTTGTCTACGTGTACTCGGCTTCTATTCCTGTCCTGTTTGCTACGAACAACTTACGTACACCTGCTCAGGTCGAGCAGGCTGTTTTGGCACAGTCGACAGTTAATCCGGATGATACTTACGTTGTACCGGAAACCATCAACATTGACGGTCTGACACTTACGCCCGCACAGACAGGGTTACTTCGTGCTAAGAAGCACAAGAGTGAATTACTTCACTTTGGTTACGTGGCTCAGTGGGAATCTTTTTATCGAGCAATCACACAACATGTTCCAGTCATGCAAGACGACACGTCTATCCCGAGACAGTTCCACATGTACACCCGGTTTACGACGGTCGACTCTGGTTCTGTCTGGCTGCTGATTCGTGGACACATCAAGCGACTGACTGGAGAAGGACCTACAGATTTACGAGTGGGAATGCCGATGCCTACTCACAACTTGGCTGGACTAACTGTGACCCTCACGGAGACTCAGCGTAAGGCTGCTATTACATCACCGTACCAAGATGGTCGGATACCACATATACTGGAGGATTGGCTCGAAGCACAGCCTCAGCGTTTTATAATGCTTGGAATTGCGGCTGACTCTTACGATGCAGTGTTCTGGGTTACTTCACAGTTTTCTGGACACTTAGGTGGGTGGTGGTTGAACCGGAAAAATCAGCCTCCAATTCCATCTACGTACAACGAGCTTGTTATGGAGTTACGCAAGTCGACGTTTCTTCCGAACATTCAGGACGACGCAATTAACGCTTTGCTAAGCTTTACGCAGAGCAACACGATGAGTTACGCGGTTTTTACTAAACAGTACAACGACTACTTACGTCGATCTCGTCAAGACCTGACAGCTGAGGTACAGTGTGTACGCTTCATTAATGGCCTAGCGAATGATGCGCTCAAGAGACTGGCTAAGTCACACCGAGCTCGGCAAGGATACCAGACTACGCTAGTGGAGCTGCAAAACTTTTTGAATAACATCGTGACAGACTCACCGGAACTGGGCAATGCGAGGTCTGCTGCAGGACCATCTGCCCAGCCTACACGCAAGCGCAACTTTGAGGACCCTCTCGAGGAAGCCTCTAACGTCTGGAAACGTAACAAAGGTGGCCGTGGACGTGGCCGCGGACGTGGACGTGGAGGTGGTAACAATGGTGGACGCGGTCAGACATCTGGTCGCGAAGATTTTAATTCACTCGCAAATGCAATGACAGCTGAGGAGCGCAAGCGACACATGGACGAAGGACTCTGCTTCAAGTGCCACAAGAAGGGACACCGTTTGTTCCAATGCCCGGAGTTCAAAGGCAAGGCACCGATGCAACCTAAGAAGCAATGATGGTGGCAAGGCTGTTCTACAAATGAACTGGAGCAGCCGGCTACATCTACTGTTCATTCTGAGACACTGTTAGCGACAGAGGTCGTCGACACACCTTCGACATCTCCATCGACTACAGTTGCGACACCTGTAACGCAAATAGCAGGTCGTCGTCGTCAGATTAAGCAGAGACAGAGTCGTAAACCTGTAACCAGACGTTCAGTTGATTGGAAACTGGTTGACTCAGTCTTTGACCCTCTGCATGCACGATTCAACTTCACGTTGGAGGGATGTGCTGATGATGAAGGTCTTAACTCGCACGGTGACTTACCTCACTGTTCGCCGAGTGACTCGATTCTAGACAGAGATTTGACAGGAGAACGGGTGTTCATCAATCCACCCTGGGAGTTAGCTGAGCAGATTGCGCAGCATTTTGAGGATTGCCGTCGAACATCTCCGACATCTACGATGGCTGTATTTGTACTACCGAAGTGGGCGAAATTTACTCAGGTGACTAAGCACTGGAAACTCTATCAAGAATTCCCAGCAAGGACACAGCTTTTTACACGTCAGTCACTGGAAAACCCAGCTCAACAGGAGGTGGTTGCTCCAGCCCCTTGGCCTGTACAACTGTGGTTAGTCGACGCAGATTGTGCGTTTAACGACTCACCAGAACTTACAGCACCCGACTCGGTACCTGTACAAGCAGACGACTCGGAACAGTCCATCGCTACGCTGCAACAATTTTCCTCGCCAGCTACAGCACTACTGACTGACCTCACGGAAGCTCGCCCGTTAATTCGAACTGAGCTGACTGTGAAAACTCCTGATGGCGGACACCAAATTTCTGGATTAGTGGACTGCGCTGCGACACTTGATTTTGTGTCAGAGGACTTTGTACGACGCTTTGCTTTACAGACTCGCAAGTTTGCAAATAAGACCCCAGTTCGACTCGCTAATGGACAACGAGTGACTTCTACGACAGTCTGCGACGTCACTTTTGAGCTGGCTCGACACGAGTTTCAACGGACTTTCTACGTCTTACGTGATTTACGTACATCTGATTTAATCCTGGGTTTACCATGGCTTGATGACGAACATGCCTCTTTACAATTTGGTACAACCAGAATTTTTACACTAATGGACGGCACAGCAGTGGAGACTACACTTGAGGAACGACGCCCTGAGTGTCTACTCCTGTCGTCTACGAAAGTTCAGAAGCTTATGCGCAAGACGCGCCGCAGCAGAGGACGTCATGCTGATTTTTACGTCATTGAACTTACGTCAGCTGCCGAACAATCAACAGACTTTCACACTGGAGAGGAACTAACAGCAGAACAACGTGACAACTTCCGGTCGTTACTTTTTGAAGACTTCCCGGAGTTACTGCAACCTGTCGACTCTCCGCCAGTAAGCCGACAGTGGGATCACCCCATTGACACAACTGGCCCAATGCGACGTCAACGTCTGGACAGATTGTCACCTGCAGAACGCGCTGAGCTTAATCGACAGCTTAAAGACGCAGTGGAGGCTGGTTTGATACGCCCCAGCTACAGTGAGTTCGGCTCGCCAATTCTTTTTGTGCGAAAAGCTGATGGCTCGCTACGTCTGTGCATTGACTACCGCGGTCTTAACGAGGTTACGCGTAAAGATGCTTACCCGCTACCGCGTGTGGACGACACTCTGGACGAACTTAAGGACGCGAATTTTTACACACACCTCGACCTCGCTTCTGGATTCTGGCAAGTTCGAGTGCGTGATCAGGACGTTCACAAGACGGCTTTTCAAACACCTGATGGCTTGATGGAATGGGTCGCCATGCCGTTTGGGCTGTGCAATGCACCAGCTACATTTCAGAGGATGATGAACGACATTCTTCGCGACTTTTTACATAAGTTCGTGACAGTCTACCTGGATGACGTCTGTATCTTCAGTCGAACTTTGGAAGAGCACCTGGAACACCTACGTCTAGTGCTACAGCGATTCAAGGAGGAAGGGCTGAAATTACGCCTTAAGAAATGCTTCTTCGGATTGCAAGAAATGGAGTATCTGGGCTACACTGTGTCTGCCGGTAAAATTTCGGTTTCCACAAAGAAAGTCGAGGCCGTTGCAGACTGGCCAGTGCCCAAGACGCAGAAGGAGGTTCGCAGTTTCGTACAGTTCTGCAACTTCTATGCGAGATTTATACACCATTTTAGCGACCTTACGGCTCCATTGACGGACTTACTGCGGAAGTCCCAGCCACAGAAGGTTACGCTGACGCCTGCTTGTTTGGAAGCCTTCGAGACTCTCAAGTTACGGCTCATTTCCGCGCCATGCCTGATCCTTCCGGAGGTCAGCTCGGACGCGACGTTCACCGTGGCTACAGATGCTTCAACAGTGGAGATTGCAGCAGTCCTGTTGCAAGACCAAGGAGGCGGTCTTCAACCAGTCTCTTACTGGGCGCGTAAGCTGAATCCAGCTGAGCGTGGTAACACTTACTCTGCGTACGACTTAGAAGCTTTGGCCGTATGCGAAGCTGTCAAGCATTGGAGGTGCTATCTTGAAGGCTGTTCTAAGTTCCTTGTCGTAACAGACCACGACACACTGCGGCATCTGCTCAGGCAACCGAACAACAGGCTGAACAAGCGGCAAGCAAGATACCTGCGGGATTTGCAACCGTTTGTGGGCTCGATGACACTTGCATATCGCAAGGGAGCTATGAAGGAAGCTGACCCGTTAAGCCGGCGTCCAGACTTCGTACCTCAAGCCACAATACCCTTATTTTGGGATGGCGAGGTTCCGTCAGATCGAGAATTACGACGGAAGTCCCAGCTGCTGTTTGAAGACGCACAGTTAAATTCACTGACTGTTGAAGCGTTGCAGCTGAGCCCTGAGTTCGCTGATCTCATTCGCGAGGGGTTCTCACGAGATTCGTTTTATGGGGACGATGGTGAGTGGACAAGAGACAGCCGGATAGAAGCCAGAGACGGGTACTTTTGGCGTCTCAATCGCCTCTGTATTCCACAGAACTCTGAGCTCCGACTGAGATTGATCACAGAGCTGCACGAAAGTTCGTCAGCTGGTCACAGAGGAGTTGCTAGCACTCTTGCTAAAGCACTCGACAGATTCTGGTGGAAACGAATCCGCCAAGATGTGAAAGATTTTTGTGAACGCTGCGTCGTGTGCCGACGAGCGAAGATTCGACCGCAGATAGCTGCGACTCTTTACCCATTGCCTGTTCCACCCAGACCGTGGCACACAGTTGGTCTTGACTACCTGACACACTTGCCTGAGAGCAACGGCTTTAACAGTGTGCTGATTGTAGTAGACCATCTAACTCGAATGGCCCATTTTCTGCCATGCACAGAGTCGATTACTGCCGAAGAAACTGCCACTTTGTTTTTACAGGGAGTCTACCGCTTACATGGACTACCCCGTGTGCTGATCAGCGAACGCGACCCAAAATCTGTCAGCGCTTTCTGGCAGACACTATGGAGACGCCTTGGAACGCGACTGAACATGTCTACCAGCCGACACCCAGAAACAGATGGACTGACAGAGCGCGTGAACAGCACGTTTCAGCAGCTTCTTCGTTGCTTCTGTTGCTATGATGGCTCTGATTGGACGACACTTTTACCGCAAGTGGAGTTTGCGTACAACGCTTCGCGTGCACTCGGAATTGAGCACACACCGTTTGAGGCTAACTTTGGTTTTTCTCCTGAGGAGCCTCCTGACCTACTCTTCAGCATGCGACCATCAATTCCAATTTCGCAAGACGCAACAGAACGGTTAAGATTGTTACAGGAAGTACACACCCTTGTACGCTCTGTGTTACAGCTACATAAGGACGAGATGCAGGCGCGCACAGAACCGTCTACAGCGCCACACTTCGCTAAGGGAGACAAGGTGTCAGTCGTCACAGCAAATCTTTTTCTGCGAGGACAACCGAACAGGAAACTCAGAGACAGACAGCTCGGCCCTTTTTCTGTGGAGGAGCAGATTGGAAAACACAGTTACAGATTGAAACTACCAGCGACAGTACGCTTACACCCTGTGTTCCACGTTAATAACTTACGACCCTGCTCTACCGCTCCACTACGACCAGCTGTTCCTGTGACTGTACCTGAAGGAGACGATGAGGAATTTGACGTCTCACACATTTCTGCTGTGTGCATCAAGTCGCTACCTGGGCGACGAGGCAAATATTTGCTCTTCATGACACACTTCAGTGATGACGACATTCCACCTGTCTGGCACCGTTTGAACGAGGTGCATCGAACAATTGCGTTACAAGAATTCTTGGAGACGCCCCAATGGCGCAAGTTCGCCAAGACTCAGGCGTACATTGACTTCATGCACGCTCACCCAGCGCGCGTTCCTGAGTCCCAGTAATTGCTTCAGTAAAGGAGCCAAGAACCACGGAGGTCTGCCTCGCGGCGGCCTCATTGATCTGTCAAGAGGGGGAGGGTACGAGTGTGACGAGTACAGTCCTGCAACAGTACATTGCAGGACATTGTACAGGTACTCGTTACGGATACCAATTCGTGCTTTTCCACAGGACGGACGTATACTCGTGGGTACGTCGCTACTGCAATATTGTAATGGTGCTGATGCTACAGTACGACCAGTACCTCCCGGTACGTACAGATATGCATAATTAATCTAACCAGCCAGATGACGCGCCAGAACGAACTCTCCAATGCAGAAGGAGCCGCGTCGTGAGACCCAATGCTAGGCAGGCCGTGTCTCGAGGACAAATGACGACGGTTGAGCAGCACCAACGCCTGACACGTAAGCGAAGCTTGCAGGCGTAACTAGTCTGGGTTAAAACCTATTTAAGCCCAGTGCAGTAGAGGGAGGTGACAGAACCTTTTAAACAATTCTTTTGTTCACTTACAACATCTACTGCCTAAGTACAGCAGTGAGACATCTTTCAACAATTGCCTCTCGACAACGTCATTTTGCAATCTTTCAACAACAGAACTAGACAGACTAGAACAGATTTGTGCTAGCGTTTAGCTTTCAGAGGCTAACCGCCACAATAGCCTTTATACAGGTCCAGCGTGCTGAAATAGTGAGCCCCATATAGCGAGTCGAGTAACTCATCAATCCGGGGTAACGGTGTTCGGTCTTTCCTCGTGAGGTCGTTGAGTTTCCGGTAGTCTACGCACATACGCATGGTACCATCCTTCTTGCGTACAAATAAAATCGGGGCACCGTACGGGGATTTAGACGGACGAATCCAGCCTTTTGCGGGTAAGTCTTGCAACTGTACTTGAACCTCCCGGAGTTTTGCTGGTGACATACGGTACGTTCGCTCCTTGGGTGGTTCATCGCACTCCAAATTAATTTCAAAGTCACACTCGCGAGTTGGCGGTAGACCGTCAGGCTCCTTGATAATGTCCGTAAACTTATTTAGGGAATCTCGTAACGAAGTCGTCCACTCAGGTTGTTGATCAGTGTTGATGTCGTCGACCGCGTCCTGTACTTCTCGTAGTCCAATCACGAAGAGGTCTGCTGGTTGTTGTCTAAGCAGCTTTGCCATCGCATCCGCCTCCAAGTGATGTACTGTCACAGGTACGGTGTACTCGTCGCCAGACACCATAGCTTCGCCAGTTTTACGGTCGCGAATCGTTTTAGTAGACCAATCTATATCCGGGTTGACGGCTTGTAACCAAGGTTGACCGAGGATGATGTCGAATTTATCCAGTTCTGTCGTAATTGAGTCCAGACGTATGTCAAGGGTCCTACTGTGAGCACTTCATTCCGTAGTCGCTGGCGAGTCGTAGTTGTACTACCATCTGCCAATTTTATCCGGTATTTCTCTCCAGTAACCGTCGGGATGTGATGCTCCCGTACCCACTCAGCCTTGCAGAAATTTTCCGAAGCGCCAGAGTCAACCAAAATACGGCATCGATGTCCGCGTAAGGTGCCTCCCAACACTAACAGACTTGTTCCAGACTAGGTTGTGGATACATGTAGCGTCGCAGGAACACTGTCTTCTAGTCGGACGTTTTTGTTCATCCACCCGTCGATCGGTTTCCCAAAAGTCTCGTAACGAAGAGGGAACTGTTGTTCTCCACAGACTAGATAACCCGTACGCCGTGCCGAAATTAATTCCTTCCAGGTAGCCCATACTGCCGAAGAAGTTGACGTAGCGTCCGGTATCGATCCGGGTCGAACGCGAGCGATATACACGTAGCGCTTATTCTGTCCGGAAGACTCCGTCCCTAAAAGGCGTAAATTTGTTTCGCTCACCTTAAATCCAGTTGTCTCCGTAAGAGCTCGCACTCCTGTGTATTCCGGGGTCGCGTCTTCAATCTCCTGTTTGCCACTAGGAAACCAGACCATGCCAGTGTCCTCTTTCGCTAGTACCACTCGTCGGCCATCGGTAACAAGAGTCGTCGAGTGAGTCCAGTAGGTCTTCGGGGGATTTTGTAGATTCTGAGGCAGAAATCGAACTCGATCGGTGTCGTCGACGTAGACTTGCGTCGTCCATCTTGTCGGTCCAACATCTTGCCTTCTTCCTTCTATTCCATCGTTCGTGGGGCAGGTAAACACATGTTCTTTCGCCGCCAGCTCGTCGACAAGTCGGAAATTTCGCAGCAGCTTGAACCATGGTTTTGCCCTCCATTTTGGAACCACTATAACCGCTCGCAGATGGGGATGAAGCAGTTTACTCCGCAAATAATGGCCCAAAAAATCTTCCAATTCATTAAATGGCGCATTTAGCCAAATTCTCCGGTACTTCTGTAAATCTCTCTCCTGAAACGGGCGCGCCGGACAGCAAAAATCCTCCGCCACTTGAGAATTAAGGCCGTCATTATCGCTAGCTCCATCTAAGTCGAAAGGTCCGTAGGTCTGAGAGTACTTCAGGAAATACTCCCTATTCATCATCCAGTCGCTAAAGTCCTTGCTCCTAAAGACTGGCCTCAATGTCGTTTGAGGTAACGGGTCTCGTACTTCTTCTGTTCTGGTCTCTTCCTGAGTCGTTGTAGGAGACGAAACCTCATCCTGCAGCTTGCCGCGAGCTGCCGACTCAGGTCTCACTTTCCCGGCCGGGATTTCCTCGCTCTGTCATTCTTCTTGTTCTTTCTGTCTGGGCAGTCGATAGCGATGTGTCCCTTCTTGTGGCAAATGAAGCACTTGCCCTCCTTCTTAAATCTGTCGACCTCCTCTTGAGTGAGGCGTCTAATCTCGTACAGCTCCCGCGGCTTTTCTTCGGTCGCGCCATGCGAATCTTCCTCCAACTCACTGTCGATCTCCTCCACTGCCTCTGAAAAGTCGCTGTCTTCTTCGATGGCGTTCAGTCGGCCTGTCGAGCGTTGGGTCGTCTCAATCTTGGTCTCCGCTGCCTCCGCTCGCAGAGCTGCTTGAATCGCCTCGTGTAGGGTCTTAGGGTTTTTCAGGGCAACCTCCTTATGAATCGAGGGTCTCAAACCGCGCTGGAAATCATGTACGTTATCTTCTTCGTGACGGTGAGGAAGCTCCAATAATTGTTCTCGAAAATAGTTCGCGTACTTCAGGACCGTGGTTTTCTGTCTCGCTTTATCCATTTTCAATCTCGCTTGTTCCGCCGGTGTTCTTCCGCAGAATTCCTGAATTAAGGATTTCTCCATCTCAGAAACTCTGGAAATTCCTCCACCGACTTCATCTCCAGTCTGCGCAACTTGGGAGTACCACCACTTCGATAGTGGTCCTTCCGGAAAGCCAGATACCCAGTACACTCCTCTTTGCTCTTCAGGGTTAACGCTGTGATACCGTAGATACCCTCGTGCATGTCGGAACCAGTTTCTCAGCTCGTCGATGTTAGTCGTAGCGATGCTCTTGATCTTGGCTGGTTTGACATCGTTCGGCATCATGCTTGGCATCTCTCGCGTCCTCTCCGATCTCAATTGTTCTCCTCGAAGAAAATTCTCCGTTTCTCGGCTTCTGTTCACTCGTCCTTCAAAATGTCTGAAACCGTTGTCGACGTGGTCACGCAGTTGAGATAGCTCAGTCGAAAAAGTGTCAACTCGGTTACTTAGTCGTTGTAGCATCTCGGTGACGTGTACCGACATAGGCTCCATCGTGGGACTCGATCCTTCTCGCACTGTCTGTCTTCTACCATCTGTCGACGTCGGCTGTGTCGGCCCAGAAGGCACCCCCTCTGGTCGACCATCAACTTCCTCTGGTAGTCTCTCTCCTGCTCGGTTAGAGATCTTCGTCTCGTCTAGCTGTTTTGAGGCTCCGAAACCACGTGTGAGGTGCTACTTTGGTTAGGCTAAGTTGGCAACCTTAGACTAATAGTAGAACCTAATCTCTGGATCTAATTATACAGCGTAGAGAGAATTAGTAAGATTGTCTTAGGAACAGGGTTTCTTACAATCTGGGTGTGGCGTGATTCTATTCTGTACCGGTCTCTCACCTCTACCAGTAAGTCCCAGTCTTAAATATCCACACCTCAGGTGTTCTAGAAACATCCTTAGAACCTGTAGCTTGTGCTGTCTGCTAACTAAACCAAACTATTACTAGTGATACAGGTTAACTCAGGTTACATGTACCGTCTATCTAACCTTATCACACAAGCTCTTAGAACTATCTAGAAGAACTATCTAGAAGAGATACTGCTAGTAACTCTGTACTGTCGAGGGAAAATACGGCGATACAGTTGTACTGCCGTGATGACAATAAAAGAGTCACTGAATATCGCTAAGATACATGTACCATTTAGAGGAAATAAATAATGTTAGATACTAGCACTTAGCTAAATGGCTAGGATATGACACGTCGGCCGCAGAGTAGTACTCGGCTTCACACGTGGATTGAGCCACACAAGTCTGTTGTTTGGACTTCTAACTGAATGGCCCGCGTCCGAGGGTGAAGAGATAGCCGGAGCGAGACTTGCGGGTGCTGCTGTCGTTGGCCCAATCAGCGTCGGCAAAGCCTGTGAGTTGGAGGCTGTGGTCCAGGCCCCCCCCCAACGTCACGCGCATGTCGATGGTGCCATGGAGGTAGCGGAGGACCTTTTTCAGAGCCTGCAAGTGTGCCTCGGTGGGCGAGGCTTGGGCATAGCCGAGGATGCTCAACGCCGTGGAGACATCGGGGCGTGTACAAACGGCGGCGTACTGGAGGCTGCCCAAGAGGCTGGGGTAGACGTCCTTGGCCACTCCTACGAGAGAGGGCGAGTTCAAGTATGCAAGGTCGGCGAGGAAGCCCGGGTCCATCGGAAGGGACGACGGCTTAGAGTCGGACATGCCGTACTTGGCGAGGATGTCGCGCAGGTACTTGGAATGGTCCAGCGAGATTGTGCTCGTGAAGCGATCGCGGGTAATGTGCATGCCGAGGAGTTGGGAGAGGTCGCCTAGGTCCTTGATCTTGAACCGTGCTCCGAGTTGGGCTTTGAACGATGCGAGCCAGGTGGCATCATTGCAGGCCGCGGGAATGTCATCGACGTACATGGCGATCATGGCGAAGACGTGGCCGGTGCGAAAGATGTAGATGCACGGGTCGGAGACGCATTGTTGCCATCCATGGTCGACGAGCCACGCACGAAGTAGCATGTTAAACTCGCGGGGGGACTGCTTAAGGCCGTAGAGGCAACGCTTGAGGTGACAAACCTTGGACGTTCCATCGGTGAAGCCGAGGGGCTGGCGGATGTACACATCCTCCCGGATGGGGGCGTAGAGAAACGCTGTGTCGATGTCAAGCTCGCAGAGTTCAAGGTCGCGGGCGGCTGCGATGTTTAGGAAGAGACGCAGGCTGGCCATACGGATGACCGGGGAGAAGGTCTCCGTGTAGTCCAGTCCAGCGCGTTGACTGCACCCCTTGGCGACGAACCGCGCTTTGAAGCGGGAGACGTCGCCGGTTGTATCCGACTTGACTTTGAAGATCCACATGTTGTTAACGACCATGCGGCCTGGGGGGAGGTCCACAAGGTTCCACGTGCCGTTGCTGATGAGGGAGGAATACTCATGTTGCATAGCGGCTTGCCATTGGGGGGCTTGGGCGCTGTCCAGCGCAGCCCGGTAGGATTTTGGTTCCACACACTCTCGGGCGGAGAGGAGGGCGATGGCAGTAGGGGACGTGCCGGCAGGTGTGTGTGGGGGACCAGTGACAAGGTCGGGGACGTGAGGTGCTCAAAGATGTCCTCATGAGCTTTGCCTTGTTCAGGATCACAACACGCCGTTACGAGGGTTGGTGGGTAGTCGGACAAGTGGGCAACCATATCGCCGTAGCGAGTGGGGTGGGAGCGGAGCCGAGCATGGCGAGGGGCTGCCGGGGGGGATAGGGGTGTGGGTAATGTGAGGTCAATGGGGTGGGACAGGGGTGAGTCTGCGGGTACGTCTTCCGAAGAGTCGGTGATGGCCGAGTCGACGGAGGGTTGTGTGTCGAAGCCTGGTGTGTCTTCCTGAAAGACAACATGTACGGAAGTGGTGATGCGACGCGTTTCCGGATTGTAGACACGATACCCAGGTGCGTCAGGGGGATAGCCCACCATGACGCCGCGAAATGCTTTTTCACTGAGTTTCCGACGTTGTTTGTCGGGGACCTTGGCGAAAACGGCGCAGCCGAAGACGCGGAACTTGGAGGCGTTGGGCACCGACGACGTAAGGAGTGTGATGGGGGACGCCCCCATTAGGTCCGACCGAGCGACTGTACGTGCGGTTGCGAAGGTACACAACAGTGGTGACAGCGCATGACCACATGGAGTTGGGAACGGCCATGTTGTGGAGCATCGCCGATGCATTGTCCCGGATAGTGCGCCAGGGACGTTCGGCCTTGCCGAGCATGTGGTGGGCGTATGGGGCAGAGAACTGCACCCCGACGCCGAGGTGTGCGCACATACGGCGAGTGGCAGCAGCTTCAAACACAGAGTCAGAGTCAAACTTGAGGACCGGTGCGAACGCGCCCGTCTTGGAGTGATGGCGGGCATGCAAGTGTTTGATGTCCAAGAGGATGGTTTCCAATTCCGAACATGCGTCGTCTTTAGACTTAAGGAACCGCACCCACATGTAGTTGGTGTGGTGGTCGATGACGAGCAAGCAGTAACGGAGGCCATGTGGGGAGGGGACATTGACCGGGCCTCCGAGGTCAGCGGAGAGGTTGAGGAGGGGGTGGGATGGCTTCGCGCAAGCGGCTGTGTTGCGTGGTGCAGCTGTGGCTTTGTGAAGTAAGCAAGAGTCGCAAGAAACTTTGGTTACAATGCTAGCTAACACAGGGCTAGTCGGGACACCGTGATTATGCTGGGCTTGAAGGCTGTGCATGTTGAGGTGCACGGCACACCCGGGTACCTGTACACCCGGACATTTACCGTTTGCAGAAAAAATCGCGCAAAGTGTTAAATGCGGCATCGCTAGCTTTTGCCGCATTAGCTAGAACCTGCTCGTCACCGTCGTCATCGCCGTCTGCTTCCGACCCCGACCCCGACCCCAACTCACGTAGCTTTGTAGCCATTCGTTGGCACTTTCTTTTTTGGGTTCGGCATAGTTTCCGCCAACGGGAATCTTCGGCTTGGAGTTGCATTACAAGGTTTCCACTATGCACTTCGAGGTCACGCAACTTCGCGCGTTGGCGTGCACACTGGTCGCGTGACCTCGCTAGCGCGGATTTTAGAGACGCCACTGTCGCCCTCAACTTCTTTATCTCCCTACTAGTTTCCGCCTCCTCGTGGTCCTCGGGAATTTGTTGCTCTTGCCCGTCGGCGGTTGTATGCTCTTCGTCATATTGATGGGTAGGCTCATCTTGCGTTGCTGCAGCCCCGCCCGCGACGACCGCAACAACATTACCGGCCGCCCCTACCGATGGTGCGGCGGTTCCAACCTGCGGGGGTTTCGCCCGCTTGGCTTTACCACTACGACAAACTATATGCTTCCAGTGCCGCTTGCCCATGGTATTTAAAGCGGCAGCTTGGCGGCGTAGCTCGGCTGGCGGTGGGTGAGCCACATGCATGTGGCGGCAAGTCGCAACAAGGACTTTGTCGTCAAGCAGTGGTGGTAGTCGCGGGTTTCCCGTACCATCGGTGAATTTACGATGGCGTACATATTTTCGGGTCAATGGAGTAGCTAAGCGAGACAACGCGCGACCCTTTACAATGTACTACGGAGAAATTACGTGTATAAATGGCGAGATATGTCAGTAAGTACTACTCAGATTAAATGATATTGCGGAAATTGCGCTATTGTCCGAAAACGTACAGTGTGGGTGTGCCGTGTGGCCAAACCGACGGTGCCACAGGACGGGATCACACTGGGAAGTGAGGGCAACTTGAGGTGAGTCGTCAAGTTCCGCCGGTGCGGATGGGCTGGAAGGGAGGTCCGGCTGGTGAGGAAGGAGGTAGAGACCGTTTCCGGACGGTTCTAGCACACCCATGCCTGTGGGTACCAAAAGCAAACCATTGTCAGAGTTGGAGGGGAAGATGAATTCACATCCGCTGTGATTTTGCATCCAGCTGACACTAAGTAGTCTGCCGATACGCTGTGCGGAGCGAGATGATAGGTCAGGGGTGTAGAGTGCATACACAGTGCGGTGAATGAGTTGGCCAGAGGCGAGTCTGACAGAAATCCGCACTGAGCCACTGGCCTTATTAACGTCAACGCCGACACCGCCCACGCGAGAGGGAGCGGAGGGGGGCGTGAACTTAACGAAGTCATCTCGGAACGCTGTGAGGTTAATCGAGCAGGCGGAATCAACGACCCAAAACTGTGACAGGTTACGACCCGGGGCGAGGGAAGAGGAGAATGCCACAGAGTTGAAAGGGACACTCACCTCGTCGTCATCGTAGTCATCAGCGCAGTCCTCGAGGGTGGGTAGGCAGTCGGTGTCATCGGCGGGGGCGTCGTCGGCAGGGACGTCGCTCAGCAGCGCAGCGTGAGCAGAGGGGGTGCCGTCGGCGGCGCCGTACTTCAGGACTGTCATCCTACGCTTGGCGAGATTCCACTTAAGGATAGCGTCATCCGTGGCAGTGCAGGCGGACATGAGATGGTTGAGGCTGCCACAAACGCCACACTTGTTGGGACGATGGCCGCGAAGGTTACGGTGTGATGGGCCTCGACCGCTGTGCGAGCCGCGGCCCGCAGCGACGAACGCGGAGATGGGAGGGGGTGATATGGCCGGAGCGGGTGTGTCCGGGGCAGGGTCGTCGTCCATGTTGTGCGCGAGGTGGAGAATGCTAGCCATCACTTCATCAGCCGACATGATGTAGTCCGTGTCAAAGGCGTTGATGACGCATTGCTTCGCCTGACCGTGTGGGCCGCTGTTGGAAATACCGCGCAGCATGAGGAGACCGAGGTGGTGGGGGTGGATGGCAACGGAGCCATCAACTAATTGGCATGTGTCGTTGTAGTCGTCAAAGGTCTGGCGCATGTAGTGGACATAGTCACTGAGTGACTGATCAGGGCGCTGTCTGACCGTCAGGTTGTCCAGAAGGGACAAGGAGCGAGCAAAAGACCGGCAGTCGAGGCGTTCACACAGGATGTCCCACGCGGCAGCGGCGCAGTCAGGGCGGGCTGGAGAAACGCATTTCATCGCTTGGTCAGCGCGCTGATTCGCGCTGGCTGCATGGAGAAGCAGCGTGTAGGCGTAGTGTTGTGCTGGTTCGTCGAGCCAAACGCCGGAGTCGCGGATGGCCAGCTGTGGAATGAGGCATGCGGCCTTGATGGAGAGGAAATTAAGGAAGGTCCTCTTCCATTGCTGAAAGTCCGTGGTCGGGCCCATGACGGGGACCGACATCTTCATGGACCGGTTGAGGGCGTCCTTGTCGAAGCCGGGGGCTTCGTGTGCCGCCCGGCCGATGACCACCGGGTCAATAGTGGGGCGACGACGGCCACGGGTGGCGGGGTCGCCATGTTGGACTGGGGGAGAGTGCCGGCCATGAAAGGGAGGAGGTGGGCCACCGGGAAAGAGAGAACGGCCGGCCATGGGACGCGGCGGGCCGTACGAGGGCGGGTGGTCACGGTAGGGGGGGACGAGGGTAGAGGGCGCCTCCGGGATGTGAGGGCTGGGGTGGTGAAAGGCATATCCAGCGGGGGGGGAGGGAGGAGGTGGTGGGAGGTGATCAACCTGGAGGGCGTGACGCGAGGGGTCGTGGTGCGCATCGGCACGCGGGGCCTCGCGGGGCGCATCGTGACGGCGCTGTGCGACTGTGGGGTCGCCAACAGGAGCTGCAGGAGTAGCAGCAGCGAAGACCGTTTCTGCGTCCGGGGGGACGTATCCATACTGCGGATGTGCAAGCAGGGGGAGGGTGTGCACGTCGTGGCTGTCCCGGACGGGTTCGAGCTGAGCATCGTGGCGGCGCTGAGCTACAGGGGGGTGCGGATTAGCACCTGCAGCAGCAACAGCAGCAGTCTCGCCCGACTGCGAGTCGAGACGAGCTATTAAGCGCGCCACTTGCGCAACGAGCAGCGCGAGAGTATCCGGGGGGTGATCGAGGTTGCTCTGTCGAGAGCCTGAGTCAGGGGAGTCAGGAGGTGAAACATGCGGAGTTTTCGGCGCCATTTCGACAGAGGGCGAAAAGAAAGAGCTGGATAAAAAACAGGCAGCGGTAAAAACCGCTAGCCAGACTCGTGCCTAACAGCGGTTTGCAAAGAGACGGCCTGATGCCCGCCGACCCCTCGGCATGTAGCCCCGGGGTGTCTCAGTGCACCTTCTCTGTATCCTCCACCCAGTGTGGGGCACAAGTCGAGGCCAAGGCCAGGACAGGTGGAGCGCTGCGCTGGTGGCCGAGTCGCTAGGATAATATAAAAGTAAAAAGGTAGGCTACGGCTGGCGTGCAACCTGTGGATGCGTATTCACCCGATGGTGCGCCCCCCCGTTCTCCAGCTTGGACCTGTGTGCACCATGTCCACACAGGACGAGTGCGTCGGTGTGGGTGGCTGGCTATCTCCGTCGAGTGGCTGACTTAAGAGGGGTGGTGGCGGGTTTTTAAATTGCAGTTTATACTCGCGATGCCGCCGACTACAAGTTGAAAGTACTAGGTGTCTAGATAAACTTGCCTTCTGCGGGAGAGCTGTCGATCGCAGCTCGCCGAACCAAGTTGTCGCGCGTGAGTGACGTTAGGCGGGGGCCCATAACCTATTGAACCATGCAAACACAGTTAGTGTGGAAGATAACTTACGCAAACGTAGTTACAGTCACAGTCCCGCAAACGGAACAGTTACGGCGACAACCAGCCTACAGGCGTGGTGTCAGGACAACAGAAGTGAGAGAGCTGTAGCCTAGCGACAGCTCTGTACCGAGTCAAACAGTTTATCGGTACCTTATGTCCGATCTAGACATGTACTAATCATATCTAGAGTAGCTTACAGTAGCTATCTGCAACTAATACGTATCCGGTATTACTTACAACAATGTCGGCATGATAACCTATCCGCTGGTAAATCTATTTAATTTACACTGCCCTCCCCCCGCCCGTGGTGGTTGTCGGTCGTGTGTAGTGCGCTGATCGGGGTGGATACTGCTGTCAACTGGCGACAGCATCGGCGGTCGGTGACACTGGCGCAGTCGCGATGGGCGGTAGTGGCGGACAGATAATAATAATTTTGAGCTAATAATCTTAGCGATAATGAAAATGACGGTGGAAGATCCTACACATTTGTATGGCGCTCCCGCGTGCGGGAAAAAGCCTCCAATAAATCGGGGTTTTGCCTCTCATTCAACAAGTTTCCAGATATTGTACGTAGCAGCGGGATCGCGTTGTGTACGAAAGTACACACACTGTCCGTCATCATTTTACTGACGTACAGTGTGTACGCCCCCTTTAGTCCTAGGCAGTACGCTACGTACACTGTCAAGATTATTGCGGGACAGTAAATATACTGATCATCTTCAAACGTACAGTGTGTATACCGTCTCAAAGACAAAAAGGCGGTATGTACTGTACGTATGATTGTTTTTAAGAATTTGATTAATTTACCCTAGGGCACGTTTTGCCAAAGATGTTAGTTTGCTTACAATTTGGCCAAAAGACACCCACAGACAGGGTCTGGGGGTCGATTAGCGCAGGATTATAGGGATGGGTGGGTGGGTTCGCGCGAAGCCTATATTGGCTGAGCGCGAAAGCAGAGAGTGCCTAGGCTCGTGGCTAGCTACGGCTTATAAGGCACGGGCTAGCTAGAGCTGACCGTTGGGGAAGTCGTTGGTCGTTGGCTGCGTCTAACTGCTCGGGCAAGGTGGTTGCCTTGCGGGTGAGACGCGCCGATATTAACGGTAACAGTAACCGCTAGAGTTACTGTCCCGTACACATGATATTGGATATGCAAACCTCTAGATTCAAATCAATCTGACCATTTACCCTAGGGCACGTTTTGCCAGTAACCTAAAGCCAAAGGCTTGCACAGCCAGAATTAGTGTTGCGGGGGGGACGGAGTGAGCCAGCCGAAGAACCGCCAAGCAGCAGGTGTTGGGGTCATGGTTGGGTCAATATATTTGCCTTCGGTCACAAAGCTGTTCTTGGCCCAGCCACCCATAAATTTGATTACGGGGAGGGGCGCGCCGATGCAGCTGGCAGCGGACGCCGCGCCTTTCCGTAGGATGTGCGACGTCCACTTGAAACCGGTGGGCGAGGATGAGTTGACGGTGCGGAGGGCGAGGGCGAGCCAAGCGGAGATGGTGGACGCGGCGCCCCAATCGGTAGAAGGTTCGGAAGGTGAGAAGCTCCAAAAGGCGAGCGGGGGTGGCGTGTTGTAGAATTTGTTGCAGAATGCCGCGCGGTGCTCCGTGTAGTAGTCGAGCAGGTCCGCCAATACGGGGTTAGCGGCTACATGGATAGCGATGACAGGCTTATCGCCGGCGTCGCGGCGCTGGTCTCCTTTAGATTTGCGTACGAATAGGCAGATTTGTTGAGAAGGCCTGTCGACAACCAAGTCGCCGGTCTGGCAGCGGGCGCCAGTTTTGGCGCGGCAGAAAAACATGTAATTGACGCACACCGCTAAACATGCTCTGAAACTCTGCATTTGAGGGAGGGAAGCAGGGGTCCACGCGAAGGTACTGCGCAGGGTGTTGGCGGCGTGGAGGATGTTCAGGGCGACTTGTGCGGGTAGCGGGAGGCGGGCGGCGGTGGGAAGTATGCGGTGCTGTAGCATTTCGAGGCCACGGCGGGCGTCCGCCAAAAGTTCGCCCACGGTGATAGGTTGGCGCCGGTGGTCGCGGAAGAACTTGTTAACCGCGGAGAAGTAAGGTTGCAGCGAGCTGGCGGCGACCGCTCCTAGGAGGGCTAGCCAGGCCGTGTAGCGGACCATCGTGGCTGGCGTGGCCTGTAGCGGGGCGATATTTTCCTCTGCATAAAAAATAAAAAACTGTCTGATTGCGCTCTGGTAGCTCGCGTACGTAGAGGGCGCTAGCGAGTTGCTGAGCAGGGTGACCGCCGTAACCCCGAGCTTATCCGATCCTAGGAGGTCTTGAAAAGTTTCAGCTAGATCGGCTGACCAGGGCGACTGTGCTGCTTCACGGCGTAAGCCGTAGCGCGGCGGTCATGTACGCAGAGGGGGGACGTGTTGTACATGCGTATTTAATCGGTCCGGGCGTAACGCCCGGCCAATCGCACCGCGTCGAATGTAGAGCCAAGCGGGTGTGATAGCCGAAAGGCCACGATGCTCCACGCGGGAGGTCCGACCCCTTCGCGCTTGCCTAGCATGCCGGGAAAGAACAGGTCGCGGGACGCTGGGAAGTGCACGGTCTCGGTGGCCAAGCGGGCGAACGCGTGGTACCACGTTTTGTTTCGCCAGTAGGGGGCGATGACAGTCGCCGCGGCTTGAGCTTGTTCGAGTTTGGCGGCGAGCGCTGGTAGGGCAGACCAAGGGGGGTTGCAGTAGTTGTTCTCTCGTCTCCACGCTGCGTCGGGGAGGTGCAGGCAGTCGATGTCCTCGCACTGGGGGTCGCGCCAGCGGGCGTTGAAGCGTGGCAGCTGCGCGTTGAGCATAGACGCGAAACGGTCGATCGTATGCGGGCCCTACCGGTTCTGAAGGTGGTCGAAGTAGTCCCCCGGTCGAGATAGATGGCGGAGGTGTTTGAGGGTCTCGCAAGTCATGTTGAATGATGAGCAGTAGCGGTTGAGTTCTCGAAGGTCGATAATCAAGCGCCATTGATTGCATCCGGGTTTTGGCACCAAGAACATCCGGGAAACGTAGCGGGGGTTCGTAGAGCGCTCCCATGCGCCGCAAGCTTCGAAGCGTGGGAGCTCCGAGTTGAGAAACTCGAGTTGGTCGGGTGTGGCGTCTAGCATGGATATGCCGTGGTTGAACGGCTTGGGACGTAGGCCGTGCTTGAACTTCACACGTACGCCGTGGCGGATCCAGCTTAGGACTTGGCCGCTCGCGCCGATGCGCTCCCATTCCCGCCACTTTCGACGTACGCGGTGGCGCATGAAGGAAGATGTCGGGGAGCAGAAATCGGCGCGGCGGGCCACACCATCATTTCTTGCTTGGGGTCTTAGCCGAGTCGGTCGGCTTGGGGAGGGGGGTTGCTCGTTTCGTGGCTGCTGCTGCAGCAGCGGCCTTGCGTTTGTTGGCGGCGGCTTTGCGGGCTCGAGCGTCGGGGCCGGTGGGCTTGTCCGGCGTGATCTTCGCGAAAGCGGCGCCGGCGGCGGCCTTGCTGGCGGCGTGTAAGCTGACTTCAAGCGTGCGGTCGACGAAAGCTTGGCGTAGCGCGTCCAATGGGCCGGAGACCGCGGTAGGACGTGGTCGGCAAAAGCGCTCGTGTGCCAATTCGGCGAACACGCGGTCCGCATCTGTGCTCGTTTGTCCGCCCTTGGTGAGGCGGAGGAAGCCCAATCTAGTACGGGCGGCCTCCTCCGTCGCTGTGTGGGTGCGATGACCCGCTCGGATGAGGGCAATCGCTGCCGCCTGCTCTGTAGGTAGAGGTGGGCCGTGCGACAACGTTTCCAAAGCCTCGCCAATTGCCGCGTTGGCGCAACTGTCGAAGAAGGCATAGCACCCGATGTGTAGGTACTCGTCGTACGCCGCTTGGGTGCGTTTGTCGCTTAGAGCGCGGGCGGTGTCGTCTGTGAGAGTCCACAGACGTGGCTCCTCGACGTCGCGAGGCGGACGTTCGAGGCCGGCTAGGATGACTTCGCCGTAGTAGGTGAAGTCGACGAATTCGGCCATGGAGGGGTCGGGTTCGTCGTCAAGCAGGTCGCTAGGTGGCTCAGGGGCCGCCTTACCACCCTCCGTCGCTGTCGCGTCGGCGGGAATGGACTGTTGTTGTTCAGTAGGAGCAGGAGTGGCTGTCGTCTTATGTAGCTGGGCGAGTAAGGCAGCGTTAGCCGCCAAAAACTGCTCAGTAATACGTTGTTCCGATGCTAAAACTGCCGTACGAATATGTTCGGCTGTGCGTTGTTCGAGTGAGGGAGCGTGAGGGTCGGCCGCTGCGGCGGATGTAGACTGCTCATGCTGCATGTTGGGGAACTGCGTAGCTGAACGAGGGGAAGTGTCGCGTGACGCTCGAGTGCGCATGGGACGAAAAGGTAAAACTGACACCCTGCTCGACTACGAGAGTCGAGACTGCATTCGCGCGAAGCCTATATTGGCTGAGCGCGAAAGCAGAGAGTGCCTAGGCTCGTGGCTAGCTACGGCTTATAAGGCACGGGCTAGCTAGAGCTGACCGTTGGGGAAGTCGTTGGTCGTTGGCTGCGTCTAACTGCTCGGGCAAGGTGGTTGCCTTGCGGGTGAGACGCGCCGATATTAACGGTAACAGTAACCGCTAGAGTTACTGTCCCGTACACATGATATTGGATATGCAAACCTCTAGATTCAAATCAATATGACCATAAAAACACTGTCGGCCTCCACTGCTTTTTCTTGTAAGAAATGTTTATTAATAAAAACACTGTCGCAGGTTACAGCTGGGGTTTAACATATAACCAAAAATGTTTACAAGAAAAACCAGCATAAGCCACAAGCAAAAAGAAGAAAATAGGAAAAAAACCCAAGCCCGAGGAACAGGAAGGCATGCCACAGCATCAGTACTGCCCTCATGCAAAGCATCGCGGAGATAGGGACCCGAAGTACCATGAAGAGGAGCAGAAAGACGTTGCATGAACTCTCGCCGCACATCCCCTAAAAAGCGCCGAAAGGGAACGACAATAGTTCGACGAACGAAATGTTGCATACGGACATAATTGTCCGAGCGCAATGAACGAGAGTCAGCACCAACCATGCCGCGGAAGCGACGAAACGCCAACAAAATAGCCAAACGATCAACCAACTCAGCCGCCATAGGCGCCAACTGCCCCCCATCCTCTAGAGCGAAGGGATAGTAGTCATGGACCGATTGAACCGAAGGCGTGCAAAGCACAGCAAAAGTGCGGAGGTCCGCATCAAGTTTGCCATGCTGAGCTCCCAATGCAAGACTGCCCGGGAGTGGGAGACGAGCACCTATACGAGGAACATTGGTGTTGGTGCGAACACTTGTAAGCGTCACTGTTGTAAGTAATACTCACTAGTTACTAGTTACATATAGCTATTGTAAGCTATTCTATATATGTGTAGTACATGTCTAGATCAGACAACCAGATACACTTTTTGTTTTGGATACAGTGCTGTCGCTGGGCTCTTGCTCTCCACTTCCTTTGTCCCGACGCCAAGTCTCGGGTTGGTTGTTTATGCGACAATCCTTCTGTGTGACTCTGACTGTAACTAAGTGTACGCTAGTTATTTTCCACTCCGACCGTATATGCATGGTTCAAAAGGTTATGTACCCCCGCCGCAAGTCACTCACACGCGACCAACTTTCTTCGGCGAGCAGCGATCATCGACTCTCCCGCGGAAGGCAAGTTTTTCTAGCTAACTATTACTAAACTCATGTAGTTGGAGTTACCGCCAATGTAGCCTCCGTGATAAAAGCCCACCAACACCCACCTCAATCAGCTGCTCGAGGACAACTGGCAGCCACCCACACCGGCGCACTTGCCGTGCGTAGACAGGGTGCATAGAGGTCGAAGCTAGAGACGGGACAGCGGGCGCAATGGTGGGTGAATACGCATATACATGGTATACGAGAGCTAGAATCGTGATTAGCATTGTTAGCGACCTTTAGCGCTCAATCGCCAACGATTCTTTCCACTTGACATGGCCGTGGCCTCGACTTGTGCCCCACAATGGGTGGAGGACATCGAAACGGTGCTTTGAGACACCCCGGGGCTACATGCCGAGGGGTCGGCGGGCATCAAGCCGTCTCTATGCAACCGTTGTTAGGCACAAGTATTGCTAGCGATTCTTACCGCTCCCTGTCGTTCCCCGTCTGTCGTCATGGCACCGAAGACTCGTTCGGAAGACCCCCACCCCACGCACCTGCTGACAGTGATGGCCTGAGCCTTCAACTGAGCTCCCTCGCCCCACCCCTTGATGCGATGGCACTCGTGCTAGAGCAAATGGCGCTCATAAACTCCCGCATGGACGCGCAAGCAGCTACCATTGCTGCTCATCGCCACCGTGAAGCGCAACGCGACACCCCGCGCACCGTTCCGCCCACCACCCCATCGAACCCGAGTCAAGTCCAGTATAGCTAATACCCCCTCCACCACACCCGCACCTCGAATATCCCGCTCCCACCCACGGACCACCCTTTCCAGCTGATCAGTCGTACCACGTACCCTCTCCTCGTGGCGAGCCGCACATGTACGATATGCCGCCGGCCCTGCATGGCCATTCCCCGGTCCCATGTGGCCCGTCTTCTTTCCTTACTTGTCATCCCTTTTCCCCATCTAATCGTGAAGCCCACAGCGGACGTGGGGGTCGCCCCACCATTGACCCCGTGGTCATTGGACGGGGCTGTTCATGAGGCCACCGGTTTTGACAAAGAGGCTCACAACCGGTCCATGAAAATGTATGTTCCCACCATGGGGCCAAACACATGCTTTAAGCAATGGAAAAGGAATTTCCTTACCTTCCTTTCCCTCAAAGCCGCGTACCTCATCCCCATGCTTGCCATCCGCGAGTCGGGCGTCTAGCTTGACGAGCAAGCTCAAAACTATGCCTACGCACTCCTACTCCATCGGCCAACGAGAACAAGCGTGCTGACTAGGCGGTCAAGTGCGTCTCCGTTGCTCGCCCCGACTGCGCCACAATAGCTTGGGACATCCTTTGTGAGCGGTTGGATGGCCGGTCCTCCGCTCGCTCTCTCTCACTGCTGGACACTCTCATGCTCCGGCAGCGACCCGGCCAGTCCCTCACTGAGTGCGTCCACTTCATGCGGCAGACAATTAGTGATTGTAACGAAGCATGTGAGATGATTGATGGCTCAGCGGCTATCCACCCTCACCACTTGGGCCTCCTCATGTTGCGTGGCATATCCAGCAACGGTCCGGTCGGCCAAGCTAAGCAGTGCGTCAAAAATGCCTTCGACAGAAACTACCTCATGTCTGCGGACGAAGTCATGGAAAACATCCTCCACCACGCAGAACATGGAGGAAGAGCTCCCGGGGACTGACGTTACTGCCCCGGGTGGACCTACCTTCCCCATCTCTGCGTTTTGTCGCTGTAGGACGTGGGTCACACGGTGGCCGTAGCAACTGCAACCGTGGTAGTCGCGGCGGACGTGACTTGATCAACAAGTGCAGTGGCTGTGGCAGTCTCGACCACATCGTCTCACCATGTAGGGCCTCAGATGATGCCCTCTTGAAGTGGACACTTGCCAAGCGCAAGCTCATCGTCCAAAAATATGGCACCCGCAACAGCAAGGCCTCCAAGCATGCTGCCCTCCTGAGCGACCTCTCCAATGCGGACCCCTCACCGCCTGCACCTCTCGATGTGTACACCCTGGAGGAGTGCGCCGATGTTTATTATGACACATAGGTGAGTATTTCCTTCGGTTCCGTTGCTTTTACCTCCTCCCTCACCCCCGCCCGTGACCTTTCAGAATTTTGGGTAGTCGACTCGGCATACTCGATCAATCTCACTGCATTTCGCAGCGATTTCGTTACGTTCGAGCCACCCTCGGGCTCTTCTCGAATCGGCGGTGTCGGGGTTAACGTCCATGGTAGTGACACTGTCCAACTCGCCATTCCCCTTGTGACTGGTCGGATTATCCACCAGACTTTCCACGCACTATATTCCCCCAACCTTTCCTCGCGGTACGCTTTGCGCATTGGACGTCTTCTCACTGTTAGTTGGATGCGGTCATGACCACGGTGTTCCGTCGATTCCGGCACTACCCGGCTATGTAAAAACTGATTCCTGCGACTCGCGTCTCTTGCACAAAGCTAGTGCTGCCCCCCGCAATACATCTGATTGTCAAAAAACGATGCGACCTCTCATGAATCTGTCGTCAAATATATGGGGCCCAGTGAATGTCCCCTCCCCTCATGGCCTTCGCTATTGCCGGCTCGTCATCGATCACCACACAAATTACATGTGGGTGCGTTTTCTGAGGTAAAGAGATGACACGTGCCCGCAACTTGAGTCAACTATGCTGGAAATCCGCCACACGCACACACGGCACAACTCATCCGCAGGTGCTTTCGCCCCCATCCCGAAATTTGACTCAGACCCCTGTTCAAGGCCATCGCGACTCGCCTTATGTGTGGTAGATTAGGTGTCCATTACTCAGCCCCGTATGCTCACTACATTCTCGGCAAGGCGGAACACCCGTGGCGCACACTCGGAGACAATGCATCTGCACAGTTGCACAGCATGTCCGTTCCGAACTCCATGTGGTTGTGCACAATCAGCACCGTTGTCTACCTTCGCAACCGTACGTTCAGCCACGTTGTGGGTATCCGGTGGCGTTCCCCTCACGCTACTCACGTCACATGAGCCAGACGCATCCGAGTTCCGTGTCTTCGGGTGGACTGTCTTTGCCAAGGTGCCCGACAAGCTCCGTCGCAAGCTTGGGGAGAAAGCGTTTCGCGGCATCATAATCGGATACCCGCCTAACGCCCCGGGGTATCGCATCTACAACCCTGCTATACGACGCATCACCACGTCGGTGCATGTTGTGTTTCAGAAAGACGTCCCCGGTTTTTCCCCCTCCTTGACTGTCGATTCCCTGATTTCTAACGAAGCCGACACGGACAGTGACCGCGGTTCAGCACCCCAATCACACCCCCTTGACCTCGATCCGCGTAATGCCGACGAGGAACTTCACCTCGACTCCCGTGATGCAGCCGAGGCCCCACCGTTGCCCGACCTTGACCGTCCCAGCAGCCTCCGGTCCCATTCAATTCGCTGCGGCGAACTCGTGGCTCATCTTTTTTACCACTCTCGCGTGTTCGCTGCCACGTGCTGCGACCCTGAGGTAGGCAAAGCCACAATGGACATCGTCGCGCAGCCCGACTTGGAGAGGCTCATCACTGCCCCCCCCCCCCGCATCTCCCTGCAGGCGCGACGACAAATGACAAAACTCCTTTCGGCCAAGGACTGCGTGGAACCGACCTCTTACCATGCCACCCTCACCAACGCTCAAGCATGTGACTGGCAAATTGCAATGCAATAGGAGTATGATTCCCTCATGTCTAATGGCACGTGGGAACTCGTTGACCTCCACGCCGATCGCACGGTCGTTACCCACATGTGGATCTTCAAGATCAAGTCGAACACAATGGGTGAAGTATCTCGCTTTAAAGCTCGCTTCGTGGCCAAGGGCTGCAGTCAACGTGCGGGGCTAGACAATACGGAAATCTTCTCCCCGGCCATCCGCATGGCTAGCCTCCGCCTCTCCCTCGCCATTGCTACCGCTATGGACATCGACCTCTATCAATTTGACATCTACACCGCGTTCTTGTATGCCCCCATCACAGAAGATGTTTACATCCGCGAGCCACTCGGGCTATGTGACAACACGCGTAAGGTGTGCCACCTCAAACGCTGCATGTACGGCCTCAAGCAATCGCCCCCCGAGAGTTCAACATGTTACTCCGGGACTTGCTCGTTACCACTGATTGGCAACAACGTATCTCCGACCCGTGTATCTACGTCTTCCGCACTGGATCCGTCTTCGCGATGATTGCCATGTATGTGGATGGCATCCCGGCGGCGTGCAACGACAAGGCTTGGTTAACCTCATTCAAGGCTCGACTCGGCGCGCGATTCAAAATCAAGGACTTGGGCGCCCTTTCCCAACTTTTTGGCATGCACATCACCCGCGATAGGTGTGCCCGCACTATCTCCCTGGACTAGTCGAAGTACTTACGTGGCATCTTGGACAAACGCGGCATGACGGACTGCAAACTCTCGCCACTCCCTATGGATTCCGGCTTCGTGTCCGGCCTTGCGCGCCTTGCCTCGCCGCTCCTCACAAGCGTGGCGAAGGACATATATCCTAGCCTCTTGGGCAGCCTCAAGTATGCGGCCGTTTCTACGCGCCCATACGTCTCCCAAACATTGAGCATCCTTGGCTCGGCTCAGGCACATCCCACGGAGGTTCACCTCTAAGCCCTAAAGAAGGTGGTCCGCTACCTCAAAGGCACCATCCAAGTGCGCATGATGTTGGGGGAGGGGAACCGATCAGAGCCTCCAACTTCCAGTGTTCGTCAACGCCGATTGGGCGATTGACAACAACACAGTCCCGTTCGGGCTACTTGTTCACACTCGGCCGAGGGCATGTCAGTTACATGTCAAAGCAACATACATGCGTTGCACCGTCCACATGCGGGGCGGAGTACTACTCTGCAACATACGCCACCAAGGAGGGACTACACCTACGCCAAGTCATGGGGAAGATCTTTAACGCCCTCATCACCGTAACTACCACCATATGAAAAGACAATCAGAGCGTTATCGCTTACTCCGAGACCGCATTGGCCAGCGAGAAAACCAGACACATCGGCACGAAGTGGCACTTCTTGAAGTACCACGTGGAACAAGGAACAATCAAGCTACGGTATCTACCCACTGACCAAGTGGTGGCAGACATGTTCACCAAACCATCAGTACGAGGACCGGCACTCACAAGACATCGAAGTGCGATCATGGGAGACGCAGAGCCTATGCAACGCTTTACCCCATAGCTATTCGTAGGGGGAGTGTTGTAAGTAATACTCAGTAGTTATCAGTTACATATAGCTATTATAAGCTATTCTATATATATGTCGTACATGTTTAGATCGGACAATCCGATACACTGTTTGTTTTGGATACGGAGTTGTTGCTAGGCTACAGCTCTCCACTTCCTTTGTCCCGACACCAAGCCTCGGGTTGGTTGTCTATGTGACCGTCCTTTTGTGTGACTGTTACTGTAACTAAGTGTACGTTAGTTATTTTCCACTCTGACCGTGTATGCATGGTTCAACAGTCATATCAACAACAAGATGTCGGTGCGGAGCCATGAAGTCTAACCAAACCACATCCTAGGACGATCTCGAGAAGCTCCCGACCGAATACGGCGTATATCCAACCGCAAGTCCCGTTCCTTAGTAGCCCCCGCTTCAAGCATGAGCTCTTCAAGCACGTGAACAATCCAATCGTGGAGCTGGATGACGTACCAACAGCACGGGCACCGGGGGATGTGGTCCATAAGCATAGCACATGTGGAGCGTTCACCCGACATAGAGGTGCCCGATACCGTCGACGAACATCCAAACCCGCGAGACTCTAAGGGAGCCTCATTGCACCGAGGGCACTTCCGAACATGAGAGGCGCGCTTCGCAGGGAGGCCAAGCATCCGGTGCGCTGCCATCATATAACAATCGGATGGCACATTGAAACTGAACTCATGTGAAGCGAAAAAGAGAGCCCCTCGACTCGTACCCGAAATCACCCTACTGTAGTCCGGTGGGGTTGGTCCGCAAAACGCCAAGAGGTCAAGGTGGGCCCGGACACGAAGATGCGCGAAATGCCCCGTTGAATGTGGCCCCCGGAATCTCCCGACCGAGTAAGAGCATCGGGAGTCGGAAGTTGTAGGCAAGTCAACTAGGTAGCGGGCGCTACAAAATTGCTAATATGCGATGCCACCAACTCGACATCATGCCCAACATAATCGGAAAGGTCTTGATTTAGTGTGTTATTTAACACCACGAGATGCGATACCGGAACCCGCCCATAGTGGAGATCGTATCATACGAACTCCGCAATTGCACCGCCCACGGTAAATTAGAAGAAGCTCAGAAAAAGTTCAGTGTGCATGACATGGGACCAGTTGCATGGCTTCTGGGAATGACCGTGGAGCGTGATTTGTTATTGTATCTGTTTCTACTGCAACAATAACAATTGCGGAGCTTTATCGCGGCGCACTTTCTCGGATTCTGTTTCTTGGGACACACGCGCTTGTGGTTGTGGCTATCAGTCACCATCAATCTACATGTACGTCACTGAAATATTATTACATGTCCGATGTTACGTTTCCATACACATTTGGCGTGGGGACATTTATGATGACGATTTATGAATTGAATTACAATTGGAAACGGTAAATGGCACGTGCATAGAATGTACTCACTACCTTTGTGCTCATTCAGTGGAACTCTTAGCATGTGTGTGAACTTTTTCCGTGGCGAAGCATTAACATCGGACCTTGTATGCTACGATCGTCGCCTATGCCCACGTGGACAAGATTTCTTACCTTCCTTTGCTATGTTTGCAGTTCGCGTCTTCGAACATATTTATGATGCAAAGGCGTTGCCGCGCTGGCCAATTGTTTTGGCACTCACCACGCCAATCATCACCTTAAGGCCACGCAACGTCCATATTCGGTTGAAGATGCAGCTAGAGCTATTGACAATAAGGGAGACGTTGACTGATGAAAAGCTGGACCGTCACAAATTAAAGAGGCATTACAAAGCATGTGTCACAAGCTGCTTTGTATGTCGTCGCCGTGGCCTGCCTGCAATCGATGTTGAGATTGTCTGCCTTATTGCGAAAGAGGCTCCACTACTTTTATATTGTAAAGCAAGAACACTTTTTTTTATTATAGCCATTGGTGACAAGATCAAAACGTGTGCTCATTTCATCTTCTCTGCAATGTTGAGATTCATGAAGTCGTTTTTTTGTGAAAAGGGTTAGAAACATCCATTACCATGGCGGGTTGGCAGAAATATATTCAAAATTGAGTCCAATATAAGTATCCCAAGTCCGCGCGGAACATTGACACAATACAATGCAAAACTAGGTAGTCAGATTTCGAGGAACACCCTAGGGTCACGATCGCGCGTAAATGTTCCCCAACAACGTTGACTTCAAATTTCCCGTTGGGGTTGAATGGCGAACGCAAACTGAGTTACAAAGCTTCAGATTACATGCTTAGCCGAGATCATAATTCTGCGGCGAGTCTTATCGAGAATGATACGTGTTTCTTCATGCACTTATACGCACGACCACCCACTGATTAATGAGACCTATACTTCCAGACGCACAAGCACTATCGTTGGGTGAGCCATGTATTCAGAATTCTTTACATCATATAGCGATTGTAGCGACTATAATCTACCGCCGCATTATTCATACTAATGTTCTCGATATTCAATTGAGAGTGATCATGCTACGGATATGGCGTGCTCCCGTGCCATCAATAGCACGCTTATCGAGCCACTACAAATAATCCGAAGTACTGCCCCCACATAAGTCACACATCGGAAAAACCCCCGCGCGTAATGTCACCACTTAAAGTTTTTACATCGTTCTTTGTTGGCGTCAGAAACAATCCGACGAGCTTCCCGTTGATGCCACGGGCGGGGATTTGGGTTACTATCACGGTATATCACCCTGACACACTCTCACAATTGGCGGTGGACCCACAGTCCGACGACCGACGGGTATATCGTGTTGCGTTTTCATTAGGGGTGGAGGTCCCATGAGCAGCCACAATCCTTGTTATTGAGCTTTTTAAGGACGGAGACAGAAACGGGTTTGAACTTGTGGCCGGGAATCTTTAAAATGAAGTTACGGAGAGTTTGTTTGCAGCAATGAGGATGGCTGTTTTGATGGCCAACAACGATATGAACATCAATCTTGTGTCAATTTGACCGGCGCTTGTGCACGTGAAACAATTCATACTCATATTTGAGTTTCCCGTCTGGGATGATGTGAAATGTGGGGTCCTAATCTCATAAGCATATAGAAAATATATTACTTTTAGCAATATTGTTAATGTGTATCAACAAGTAAACTTCGAGTGATGCGTCATAGCTCAGCTTGCAACTCAAGAAGTGTTTGGGTGTGTGTGTGTGTGTGTGTGTGTGTTTTTGTGTGTGTGTATTTGTGTTTGTGTGTCTGTGTATTTCTTACCCCTCGCACACCTCGATTCCCTTGCATCCGCCATCCGGACAGGCCTACTCGCATATTCGACGCGGAAAGCCTCGACATTCCCTATATCACCTTATGCCATGCTCTCATGCCGGAAGAGATCCTACTACCACGGCTCAGACCTCAAGCACACAAGCATGTCTTCATACTCCTTGAACCACGCCTCGTAGGCCACACATCATCCCGCCGACTTCAGTCCTCCATACTCAAAATCTACATCAAAGAATGGAAGTGCACCACGGAAAACAAACTCAAGGAGACTCGCCACCTTAGCATACAAAATTTACCCCTCTCGCCAAAGCAATCCGGTCACATTGGCCTAAAACTTAGGTTGACACCATCCATGTCGTCATCAGCCGCGCGGGCACACAGTAGCACACCCTCAAGCTCGCCAATATCACGTCCCTACTGTCACGTCCCTAACCGACTCTCCTGACAAAACACTCTCCACCCCCAACAAGGACCCACATCATAACCCGCCTACACATTCACAATGTCTATTGGCTTACACCACGTATTCCGCAATTATCGCATCAAATCCGTCACATCTTACAAACAGCTATGCAATGCATTTCCCGCCTGTCTTTACCCACCAAACCCCGCAACTGAAACACAGTCTACCACCCTTCGTGGGGGAAGTAAAGTTCCAACTCAATTCCCCGCCGGGCCAGATTTTATATACTAAAAATAAAATATTCATGTAGGGCTTAGGCAAGAAGGCCCTCAGAGAATAGTCTGGTAAACACAGACATTCGTTGTAAATCTAGTGATATCTGAACCTAGTGAGCGCTTTGAAGTTACTTACAACATCCCCCATGTAGGTAGTTTAAGGATGTGACAGCGCATGGGTCTAGCTGCTCCCATCATTGCTGCTGTGTGTTTGTAGAGCGTTGGACCATGTAGTGGCTTGGTGAGGGTGTCCGCTACAATCTCAGTTGTAGGAAGGTACCTGGGGTGGATTGTTCCTTGTGCGAGGTGGTCTTTAATGAAGAAATACTTGAGACCAATGTGTATGGTTTTGTCGCTCACAGGTGCGCTTTGAGAGTACGCGATGGTGCTTTGCTTGTCTTCCCATATGGTGGCGGTGTCGGTGATTGGGACGCCTTGGATCTCACCGAGCACTTGGCGGATGTAAATAGCTTCGGGGGTTGCGTCAGCAGTCGAAATGTACTCAGCTTCACATGTTGACTGTGCCACGCAGGACTGTAGTTTGCTGCCGTAGCTAATAGCTCCTGTGCCGAGTGTAAAGATGTATCCGGATTTGGATTTTCGATGCTTCGTCTCGCTGCCCCAATCTGCATCTGCATAGCCTGCAAGTTGCACGGAATGGTCAACCCCCCCCCCCCCCCCCCCCCCCCCCCCCAAAGTGAGGCGCACCTGCTGAAGGATGCCTTAAGGTAGCGGAGGACTTTCTTCAATGCATGTAGGTAGAGTTCGGAGGGGTCGGCCTGGGCAAATCCAAAGATGATGAGAGCACTCGAGATGTCATGACGGAAGCATACGGCTGCGTGTTGAAGGCTACCAAGGACGCTTGGGTAGACGTCCATGGCATGGCCTTTGAGCGGAAATAAGGTGGCGGAGCCAACGGTGGCGAGGAAACTGGGATCCATCGAAAGGGCGGAAGGGCAGTCCGCCACACCATATTTGTCTAGAACGTCGCCCATGTATTGCAACTGGTTTATGGAGATAGGGCGCGCTTGGCGGTCACGGATGATGTGCATGCCAAGTAAGCTCGCTCCGGTCTTTGTTTTTAAAACGATTGCCTAGTGTGGACTTAAACAAGGTTACCCATGTGGTGTTATTACATGCCCGAGGAAGGTCGCATATCATGGCAAACATCCAAGGTTGACGGTAAGCATAGATGCATGGGTGAGACTTGCACTGTTATCAGCTTTGTGACACGAGCCAGTCGCGTAGTAGCTCGTGGAACTCCCGGGGGGGGGATTGTTTGAGGCCATAGAGGCAGCGCTAGAACTTGCAAGCTTTGGTCTAGCGATATGTAAATCCTAGTGGTTGTTTGTCGCAGACGTCCTCTTTGATGGGGGAGTACAAGAAGGCCGTATCAATGTCCAGCTGAAAGAGGGCACGGTCCACGGAGGCTGCGAGGGCGAAGACTCGGAGGCTAGCCATACGAATGACTGGAGATAAAGTGTCTTTACAGTCATTTCCCTTGCGTTGAATACAGCCTTTTACAACGAACCGGGCTTCGAACATGGAAACGCGGCCGAGGTGATCGGTCTCAACCTTGTAAATCCACATGTTGTTGACGACTCGGCGGCTTTGAGGAATGTCAACAAGGGACCACGTGTAGTTCGATTTGAGGGAGTCGAACTCTTGTTGCATGGCAGCGCGCCATTGGGGGCCGTAAGGGGCTGCGGCATGCCTCGGCGAAAGTGGTCGGTTCAGGCAGTCCTTTGCAAACATGAAGGCAAGATGGGCGGATGTCTCGCCCGACGGGCGATGCATGGAGAGAGAAGATAGGGAGTCAAGCGGGAAGACGTCAACGACCTCGTTGGGGTCGGGGTCGACTCCATCATCATCGCATGGCTTGACACTAAGGATTGGAGAAGATGCGAGGTGGGAGATACTGTCGATCAGGTGAGCCGGGAGGCGACGTTCAAGTGTGGGGCGATCCGAGTTGCGCAGCGGGGAAGGAGGTCATGAGATTGAGGACAAGGGAGCATGGGGACAGCCTCAACGGCATCGAACAAAGGGGAAGAAGGTGAGATAGTAGGGGTGAGTTGGAAGCCACGGACGTCTCATTGGAAGACGACGTGTACATCGGTGGTGATACGGCGCGTCGTGGGGTTGTACATGCGATAGCCCAAACAGTTGTTCGGATAGTAAACGAAAACACGACGAAAATATTTAGGATTCAGTTTTTTGCGTTGGTTGTCTGGAATTTTGCAAAGGCAGCGCAGCCAAACTCTCGGAAGACGGAGGCGTCAGGGATGGCGCCAGTGAGAAGAGTGAGGAAAACGCCGCCACGAGGGCCAGCCGTGCGATTGAATTTGCAGTTGCCTAGAAACACGTTTGTGTTGATGGCGCAAGACCACATGGCGGGTGAAACCGACATGGCATGTATCATGGCGGACGCACAGTCGCGGAGGGTGCGCCACGGCCGTTCGGCCTGCTTGCCAAGTATGTGGTGTGCGTACGGGGCAGAGAACTGTGTGCTAACACCGAGGTGAGCACACACACGTTGTGTGTCTGATGTCTCGAACACCGTGCGAGAGTCGAATTTGATGGTTGATGGAAACGCTGTCGAGTGTGCAATGTGCTTTGCGTTCATGTGCTTGATAACCGCAAGCGTATGGCCTAAGGGAGGAGCATGTTTCGTCTTTCGATTTTAGAAACCGAACCCACATGTAATAACTGCGGTGGTCAATGACGAAGAGGGAGTAACGGAGACCATGTGGGAAGGGGACATTAACATGACCCCACATGCCACGAGACAGTTGACGCAGTGGGGATGTCATTTTCGTGCAGGGGGTAGACTTGCGGGTGGCTGCATGTTCTTTGTGAAAGGGGCACGAATCACACGCAGAGTTGGCTACACGGAGCGCTACGACAGGGATATATGCCACGCCATTAGATTGTTGTAACTAGAGGCCCTGCATGTGGAGGTGGCCTAGGCGTTGATGCCAAAGTTGTGCATCACAGGGTGTGACAAGGGCGGTACTGTCGGGGTCATGCTGAGGGGGAAGGCTGAGGGGTAGGGGCAAGGGGAGTGGCAGAAAAAAAGGGGGGAGGTGCTGTAGAGACCATTTCCGCTATTTTTCAGCACTCTCATGCCTGTGGGAGCACTCATAGTTCCGACGTTAGAGCCTTTGGGAAAAACAATTTCATACCCGCAGTTTGCTTGCATCCAACTGACGTTGAGAAGGCGGGTGATGCCACGGATGACCGAGCGATGAGGTCGGGGATTAAAAGGGCAAAGATGTCCCGAGATATAATACGCCCGGACCGCAAGAGGATGCGAACACGGACAGTGCCGCCGCCGTTAATAGCGACACCTAGACCCCCAACGGTGGACTGTGTAATCGAGGGTGAGAAAGGCGCAAAGTCAGGTTGTGTGTAGTGAGGTTACTGGAGCACGCCGAGTCGACATCCTAGCAATTGGATAGATAAACAAGGGGGAAGGTGGTGTGCTAATGAGGGAAACTAGACAGAGAGGGAAACGGACCATGTAATTGGGCTCGACGTCATATACCTCCTCGATGTGCGCATGGTCATCGGCGGGGTTCGGTGGGGTATCAGGGAAAACGACCTCAGTGAAGTAACAGAAATGTGTAATGTCATCTCTCCGTTTGTTGAAGAAGGCGTTGATAAGGGCAATCTTGTGGCGTTGGCATTTGATGAGTTGGGCGCCCATGAACTTGCTGTCAGAGCCGCGGTGATCACTGCCGCCACAAAAGCTGCGGTCTCATGGAAGTGCTTTCAAGGGTAATTTGCGAGAATTGGGGACGCACGTCCATCACCATGTGTAGTGCGGCGACGGGGACGGTATTTCCCAGCCAAAAGTGCGGCGAGAGGGGTTGGAGTGGGGTCAATGACAACAGCTGGTGTGTCGAGATGGTCGGCTTGGCGAAGGATTTCGTGGGTGACCTTCGCGGCGGACAGAGCAATGGTGGGGTCAAAGGGACTAACAATTCATTGCTTAGCCTGCCCATTAGCACCCTCTTGGAACATGCCCACTAGTATGAAGCAGTTGAGGAAGTGCTTATGGAGCAATACGGGGCCGTCAGCCATCAGGCATGACTCGTTGAGGTCATCGTACGTTTGGCGCATGTTGTGGACGAAATCAGTGAGAGACTCGTTGGGGCGCCGAACGCGGATGAGATGGCGTGCCAATCGGATAGTGAGTGCGATGCGTTGCGAGTCCACGCGCTCACGGAGGGAGTGCCAAGACGTTGCGCCGCGGTCATGTTGAGCCGCACTGACTAGGTCGAGGGCCTTGCGGGCATGGCGGATGTCAACCGCGCACTATAGCAACATGGTTTGTATGGTATCTTATGACATGGTGAAGAAGGGCGTGGGACTAATGGAATATAAACTGTGGAATAAGGGTAGGCAGTTTCAATCGGACGTAATTGAGGAACGCCAGCTTCCAACATTTGAATTGTTGGTCCAGCAACATGAGGGGGAGATCGAGCTTTAAGGCTGGCGTCCAAGTCGAGGCACTCACAATCCGGTGGGGATGAGATGACTAGGTTTGGATCAATAGTGGGGCATCGCGGAGGTCCGGGCAGAAGATGGGGCACATGATGAGCGCGTGCAAAGGTTTTGGACACAGGGTGGCGCGGCTCAACCGATTTGGGAGCTAGGGCGGGATAAAGAGGTTTACGATTGTCCTCCATTGGCGCGAGTCAAGTGTGAAACTTAATGACATGCGTTGTAATAGTCCCTAGCATGGACTGCGTCGTGGCTGTGTCGGACGTTGTCTCCGACGCTGCATGTATGGGCGACTCAAATCTGCGGTGGGACTGGCCTTCGTCCGCCACCGTGGTGGGAAGTGGTAGTGCCGCCTTTCGTCGCCATAGGTAGGAAAGACGAGAAACAATGTAACAAATCCACAAACGAGTTGTGCCTAACACTGGGTCTTGTGAGACGGCATGATGCCCGCCGACCCCTCGGCATGATGCCCCGGGGTGTCTCACACGCCCTTGCCGTATACTCCACTGAAAGTGGGGCACAAAATATCGCCGAGGAGACTAGTGGCTTGTGTCGAGTGTTGTCGGCAGCTGACGTGCACCTTGTATATAAGGCGTTCATGTGAGGTGCTACTTTGGTTAGGCTAAGTTGGCAAACTTAGACTAATAGCAGAACCTAATCCCATGATCTAATTATACAGCGTAGAGAGAATTAATAAGATTGTCTTAGGAACAGGGTTTCTTACAATCTGGGTGTGGCGTAAATCTACTCTGTACCGGTCTCTTCCCTCTACCAGTAAGTCCCCGTCTTAAATATCCACACCTCAGGTGTTCTAGAAACAGCCTAAGAACCTTTAGCTTGTGCTGTCTGCTAACTAAACCAAACTATTACTAGTGATACAGATTATCTGAGATTATATGTACCGTCTATCTAACCTTATCGCACAAGCTCTTAGAACTATCTAGAGACGAACTATCTAGAAGAGATACTGCTAGTAACTCTGTACTGTCGAGGGAAAATACGGCGATACAGTTGTACTGCCGTGATGACAATAAAAGAGTCACTGAATATCGCTAAGATACAGGTACCATTTAGAGGAAATAAATAATGTCAGATACTAGCACTTAGCTAAATGGCTAGGATATGACACTCTCCCCTCCTTAAGCACCAGCGTCCTCGCTGTGCAGTACTCAGGGTCTTGGCTTCTTGGGGGTTCTTGCAGGCCAGCGATTGAGAAATCTGACAAAGTCAGGGATGCCAGAAAATTCTCGATAAACATCCGTTCGAAGAAATTCGGAAAAGATGCTTAAGTGGTTGACTCCTCGCATGGGTTCCCAAGTGTCCTCGCTAGGTACGTTGAACGGTGCTGCCTAGCGGACCTTAAACAAAAGTCCCGTGCCGTTGGAGTTTAAAGCCACGTCGAGTATTTGGTCGACTTCAAATCGCTTCGCATCGTGCACAATCGGAATTGGCTGCGCACTGTTGGCCTGTTCTGTTTCTGAATTCCATTTCTCCAGTAGACTGGCGTGTACAACATCGCGAATCCGTACTCCAGGGGGTAGCTTAAGCCGAAATGCAACCGGGGAAACTTCCTCCGTAATGAGAAACGGTCCAATGTAGCTGTCGCGTAGTTTAGAACATGGCTGTTGTACAAACCGTAGATTTGTCGCCTTGAGCTTAACTTTGTCACCAACTGTAAAACGTATTGGTAACCGGTGCCGATTTGCAGCATCTTGCATGTGTGCATGGGCTGCTTTGACGCAGTCGTGGGCAAATCTGTGCATCTCGACCAGAATCTTTACTTGCTCCGGTAAAGTACGGCTAGGCTCGTTATCTTCAAATGTAGCCGTCGTTGGAGATGTCGGCTCGAATCCCAACGTCGCCTTAAATGGAGACATAGTCGTTGACGTAGAAACCGCTGCGTTGATCGCAAACTCCACGTTGGTAAGGTGTTGAACCCAATCGTCGTGCAAGGGGTGCACATAGCATCGTATGATTTGCTCCCATGTTTGGTTTACTCGTTCAGTTTGGCCATCTGTCTTGGAATGATAGCTCGTAGAAATATTAAGCTTGGTGCCAACAGCCCTAAATAGGGTTTGCCAGAAGTCGCTCATAAACCGGGGATCTCGATCGGATATTAATTTCCGTGGTAAGCCAAAATGCCGAAAAACAGCGCGGTGCATAACTTTTGCTAATTGTTCCGCTGTAATCGTTTTCGTAATTGGCTCGACAATCGCCCGTTTCGTAAGCATACAGACGAATACCACCACAACATCATACCCATCGCACTCAGGAAGGTCCGTAATCAGGTCAAGCGATACGTGCTCAAAGGGCATGGTCGGTACCTCGTGCGATTGAAGGAGTCCATAAGGCTTGTGTCGCGCTGCCTTGTTGCGTTGACATGTAACACAGCTGCGTACATGGTGTTGTACTGTCCGCTTCATGTTAGGCCACCAAAACGTCCGGGTCACTGCTGCCAATAGTCGAATAATACCAGGATGTCCCGCGGTCGGTGCGTCGTGTAGTTCGTACAGTACTCTTGATCGCAATGTAGAGACGTTCGGCACATACAATCTTGTCCCGTAGGCGTACAAGAGTCCATTAGATTGACGTACCGGCCAAGTAGGCAGAGATTTCCGGGTAAGCAGGTATTTATCCGAGTCATAAGCGTTTTTGATTTCCGCATGGAGTCCAGAGTTAGGATGTAACCGGGATTCCAGTGGAAAAATCTGCGCGTGTAACTCGCATTCTGCTTCGTCGTTGGTCCAATCGCGTAACAGTTGCAGTTTTTGTAATGAGTCCTTCAGGTCAGGTCGGCGAGACAGAGCGTTTGCATGGTTTACTGCTCCCTTCTTGTACACGATGTCCATATGTCGCTGATAAGGTGCTAAAACTTGAAGCCATCGCACCTGTCGAGTAGACAAATCGCGCTGCCGAAAGAAGTGTCGCAACGTGTCGTGGTCCGTAATTACTGTAAATCCCGCCGCGCCATCAAAGTAGCAACGGAATTTCAGTAGAGCGTCGCGAACTGCCAGTAGCTCTTGTTCGTGGACATGGTAGTGTACCTCATGCTTGTTCATCTTTCGAGCAACATGTTGTAATCCAATACCTTGGTCTTGTAACAGCACAGCTCCTAATGCAAATCCATAAGCATATGTGTACAGTGTGTACCTTGCATTAGGAGAAGTGTCATGAACTACCAAGACTGGTGCACGTACCATCGCGCCTTTAATTTGCTCGAATGCTGACTCGGCTTGAGGGGTCCAGCGAAATTCCGGTGTCTTCTTGGTCAGATCCGTTAATGGGGTTGCTAGGGTTGCGAATTGGTTGATAAACCTCCGGTAATATCCAGCAAGTCCCAGAAATCCACGTACTTCAGTCACAGATTTCGGCCGGGGCCAATTTTGTACTGCCTCCACCTTGTCGGGGTCCATTCGGATCTGTCCAGCTTCCACCACATGTCCAAGGAAATTGACGCTCGATCGTCCGAAGTAACACTTAGAGAGTTTGATATGCAACTGGTGTCGCTGCAACTCTCGATACACGAGTCGAATATGCTCGAGGTGTTCGTCGGCCGTCTTACTGTAGATCAGCACGTCGTCCAAATATACCACGCAGAATTTGCCAAGATACGGGGCCAAAACTCGATTCACCATCGCTTGGAATCCGGCTGGGGCGTTACAAAGTCCAAAGGGTAGAACGCAGTACTCGAACAATCCGTAATGAGTTCGGAATGCCGTATTATGTATGTCGCGCTCCTTAACTCGAACTTGATGATAGCCTTTATAATGCGGAACTGAAATAATGAGCCCCATATAGCGAGTCGAGTAATTCATCAATCCGGGGTAACGGTGTTCGGTCTTTCCTCGTAAGGTCATTGAGTTTCCGATAGTCTACGCACATACGCATGGTACCATCCTTCTTGCGTACAAATAAAATAGGGGCACCGTACGGAGATTTAGACGGACGAATCCATCCTTTTGCGAGTAAGTCTTGTAATCGTACCTGAACCTCCCGGAGTTCCGCTGGTGACATGCGGTACGTTCGATCCTTAGGTGGTTCATCGCACTCCAAATTAATTTCAAAGTCGCACTCGCGAGTTGGCGGTAGACCGTCAGGCTCCTTGATGATGTCCGTGAACTCATTATGGGAATCTCGTAACGAAGTCGTCCACTAAGGTTGTTGATCAGTATTGATGTCGTCGACCGCGTCTTGTACTTCTCGTAGTCCAATCACGACGAGGTCTGCTGGTTGTTGCCTAAGCAGCTTTGCCATCGCATCCGCCTTCAAGTGATGTATTGCCACATGTACGGTGTACTCGTCGCCATACACCATAGCTTCGCCAATTTTACGGTCGCGAATCGTTTTAGTAGACCAATATATATCCGGGTTGACGGCTTGTAACCAAGGTTGACCATGGATGATGTCATAACTGCGTCCAAACGTATGTCCAGGGTCCCTACTGTGAGCACTTCATTCCGTAGTCGCTGGCGAGTCGTAGTTGTACTACCATCTGCCAATTTTATCCGGTATTTCTCTCCAGAAACCGTCGAAATGTGATGCTCATGTAGATGCTCATGTAGAAATTCATTGCAGAAATTTTCCGAAGCGCCAGAGTCAACCATAATACGGCATCGATGTCCGCGTAAGGTGCCTCCCAACACAAACAAACTTGTTCCAGACTGGGTTGTGGATACATTGTCAAAGGGCTACACGGAAGTGCCATCACCGGGAATCGATCCCGGCACCTCCGTGTCCGGAGCCGTACGCCGTAACCAAGTACCGCGCCTAAAAATCGGTGCCCATTGGGGATATATCTCATATATATACCCCCGTACTGCCCGAGCAACGGGCTCCCGCAGTACATCCACTATTGGCGAGATAGTAGGGCCAAGACTCCCCCGGAGTACAACGTACGGATGTGTCCATTATCATGCCCACCACGGGGATCTCACAACACTCCCCCTAATGGACACCATCCCATCAACTCCGGTCAAACCCTACAAACCCGCGTCATACGCGGAGGGCCCATAACATGTCAAAGTTGAGGGGGCAATAAGGAATGCTTACACTCGGTGAGTGACACTGCATGTCATCTCACCCTCAGCAAGTGCCTAGCACTTGCCTATCACAGGACACGCACTCACCTTGTGGTGAGCACACGCCAACGTATATTCTGAGCCTTTAGATGATATCTAACGCTCAGCAACTTGCCACCATCAGCAACCTAATCCTCTCTATTGTTGATTGGCTTATCATCTTATAGTGCTGAGTCACAGCCGTACTATCACGATGCTACTTGACCAACATTGCTGTGTAGCAACTTGATTATCACACAAAACCATGTCTCGCAACACTCCCCCTTGCTACGCAGGCAATCCCATGATGGCATTGCACAACTTGCTATGCCTTGCACTCACTAATGGCTTGGTAAGCACATCAGCAAGCATGTTCTCCGTCGCACAATATTGCACCTCGATGTCTCCGCTCTCCACCTTCTCCCGACAGAAGTGGTACCTCACGTCCATATGTTTGCTGCGTCCGGTCGTCATGCTATTCTTGCTGAGTGCAATACAACTCTGATTGTCCCCGTGAATTGTGATGGGAGACCCGGAGTCTTGGTGAAACTCGTGGAGTAGTTGCTTCAAAAACATCGCCTCCTGAGTGGCCGCTGTCAGCGCCATATACTCTGCCTCCGCTGTCGACAACGCCACAGTTTGTTGCCGCTGGCTTTTCCAACTCACCGCTGCACCGTTGAGCATGAACACATACCCCGTGCGAGAGCGCCGCTCGCCAACATCACTCGCGTAGTCAGAATCTGACCATCCTACCAGCTTTGATGAGGGTGCGCCACCGTACATCAACACCGACTCTGCGGTCCCCTTGAGGTAGCGAAGCACCCTCTTGGCTTGCTCCCAATGTGACTGAGAGGGGTCGGACATGTACCTACTAAGGTGGCTAACAGCCATGGTGATGTCGGGCCGTGTGCTTACGGAAGCGTACAACAAGCTGCCGATCAAGCTTTGGTACGGCACTAGACCGGGAAGCAACCTTGATGTCGACGTCTCCACACAATTGCTCAAAGCATCGACTGCCATAGGTGAGCCCACTGGCTTGCAGCCCATCATGTTGAAGCGCTCCAACATATCTAAGACGTATTGCTGTTGTCCAATCCTGATGGTGCGGCTGCCACGATCACGCTCGACAGTCATGCCAAGCAACCAAGACACTGGACCGAGGTCTTGCACGTTGAACCTTTCGCCGAAAGCCGACTTGAACCCAACGATGAAGCTACCCGCTGGTCCGACGATGATGCTGTCGTCCACGTACAACGCCAAGACATAAAGCTCACCCTCCTTGATGAAGACGTAAATGCCGGGATCCACCTTGGATTGGGTAAAGCCATATTCCTCTAGCCATGCTGTGATGGTCTTATTCCAGTTCCTTGGAGCTTGCTTGAGGCCATACAATGATTTCTTCAACAAGCACACTCGCTCCTCTCCATTGATGTCGAAGTGACGGAATCCTTCCGGCTGCCTCATGTAGATTTCCTCCTCGATATCGGCCTCCAAAAATGCCGTCACCACATCAAGATGCTCCACCTCCCAATCATTATAAGCAGCAAGCGCGAGCAACGTTCGAATAGAAATCACCCTCACTGTGGGAGCGAAGGTCTCGTGGTAGTCCACACCCTTCTCCTGAGTAAACCCGCGAGCCACAAGTCTTGCTTTGTACCTTGCAATCTGTCCATTGGCATTGCGCTTCAGCTTGAACACCCACTTGGAATCTACGAGTTTGCGACCGGCAGGACAAGGGACCAATGTCCAGGTTTTCCGAGATACAAGTGAGTCGTACTCGCTCTTGATAGCTGCCTCCCCCTCCCCCGATTGGGGACTCCTCAGCGCTTGCTTGTATGACACCTGCTCTTGAACGGTCGGGCTGCTGGATGACTTAATAGCTGCGGCACTTCCCGCAGTCCATCCATCTCCCGAAGCGCCCGCTGAACGGAGATTGTACCTTGGACTGGGTACGCATTGCTGTGGTGCAGCAGTGGATCGAAGATTATACCTTGCACGTGGAGTCTCCCCCGAATGCATGTCCCGTTCCTCTTCCGTCGACCCGGAATGCTGCCGCGACTCCCGTAGCGGCGACTCCCCCGAAGGTGTATCCGGTTCTTCGCTACACATGGTGCGCGGGATGCTGTCCTCTTCATCATCATTGCGTTGCTCCGCATTGCTCTCCCCCATGGAGAGGACTGCAGCCTCATCGAACACCACGTTGCGGCTGCTCACCACCCGACGAGTAGCAGGATTGTACACCAACCACGCAGGGGATTCGGAAGCATAGCCCACAAAGACATCCTTCCACGCGCGATCGTCAAGTTTGCGGCGTTGAGACTTGTCAACGTGGACATAGGCCGAACAGCCGAAGACCCGCATGGAGCTCAGATCAGCTCGTCTACCGGTCGCCAAGGTGAAAGGTACACCGCCGGCTCCGCTACTATGCACGCGATTGCGGACATGCGCCGCAGCGGCCATCGCTAAAGCCCAATACGATTTAGGCAGCGCGGCTTGCCGGATCATTGACTGCGCCATCGGGACCACCGTCCCCCACTGCCGCTCAATACGGCCATGCTGCCAATGCGCGTAAGGGGCAGTGATCTCCACAGCGATGTTGAACTCATCCAAGAGGTTTCGGAAGGCAGCACCTAAGAACACCGTGTCATTGTCCACCCGAAGACGACGAACCGTGTGCCCCAAAGAACGGATGGTAGTCAACATGCGACGGAACGAGGCGGGAGCCTCATCCTTGGAGCGGACCGCATCATGCAGCATGAAACGGCTCCGCAGAAGTCTAAGCCGAGGACCTCAAAGACACCAACGTTCCGGTCAGCCGGCTCACGAGAGATACGGCGGACGTGCGACTTACACACAGCACACGTCTCACAGAAGCCCAACTTCTCCGACGCAGAAAACGCCACGCCCTCCACCTGAGTGGCCAAGAGCCCGTCCAATTGCGACTCGCCAAGGTGACCGAGTCGGGAATGCCACAACCGTTTTTCCGATGGCGTAGTGGCGACCGAAGCGGTAGGATTCGACGAAGCAACCCGCGCCGGCAACCACACCAATAAATGCGCGCGCTCCAACGGAACCACCACGCCACCACCATGACCGGCATGAAGACGAAGGTGGTCCACGGGATCAGCTAACACCACAGAATGACCTTGTCGCCGAGCTTGGGTGAGGCTGAAAAGTCGATGGTAAGACCACGACGCACGACGGGATAGCTCAGGGTGAGTCACAGCCGTACTATCACGATGCTACTGGCCAACATTGCTGTGTAGCAACTTGATTATCACACAAAACCATGTCTAGAAACATACATGCAGCGTCGCAGGAACACTGTCTTCTAGCCGGACGTTCTTGTTTATCCACCCGTCGATCGGTTTCCCAAAAGTCTCGTAACGAAGAGGAAACTGCTGATCTCCACTGACTAGATAACCCGTACGCCGTGCCGAAAATAATTCCTTCAAGGTAGCCCATACTGCCCGAGAAGTTGACGTAGCGTCCGGTATCGATCCGGGTCGAACGCGAGCGATATACACGTAGCGCTTATTCTGTCCGGAAGACTCCGTCCTTAAAAGGCGTAAATTTGTTTCGCTCACCTTAAATCCAGTTGTCTCCGTAAGAGCTCGCACTCCTGTGCATTCCGGGGTCGCGTCTTCAATCTCATGTTTGCCACCAGGAAACCAGACCATGCGAGTATCCTCTTTCGCTAGTAACACTCGTCGGCCATCGGTAACAAGAGTCGTCGAGTGAGTCTAGTAGGTCTTCGGGGGATTTTGTAGGTTTTGAGGCAGAAATCGAACTCGATCGGTGTCGTCGACGTAGACTTGCGTCATCCATCTTGTCGGTCCAACATCTTGCCTTCTTCTTTCTATTCCGTCATTCGTAGGGCAGGTAAACACATGTTATGTCGCCGCCAGCTCGTCGACAAGTCGGAAGTTTCGCAACAGCTTGAACCATGGTTTTGCCCTCCATTTTGGAACCACTATAACCGCTCTCAGGTGGGGATGAAGCAGTTCACTCCGCAAATAATGGCCCAAAAAATCTTCTAATTCATTAAATGGCGCATTTAGCCAAATTCTCCGGTACTTATGTAAATCTCTCTCCTGAAATGGGCGCGCCGGACAGCAAAAATCCTCCGCCACTTGAGAATTAAGGCCGTCATTATCGCTAGCTCCATCTAAGTCGAAAGGTCCTTAGGTCTGAGAGTACTTTAGGAAATACTCCCTATTCATCATCCAGTCGCTAAAGTCCTTGCTCCTAAAGACTGGCCTCAATGTCGTTTGAGGTAACGGATTTCGTACTTCTTATGTTCTCGTCGCTTCCTGAGTCGCTGTAGGAGACGAAACCTCATCCTGCAGCTTGCCGCGAGCTGCCGACTCAGGTCTCACTTTCCCGGCCGGGATTTCCTCGTTCTGTCGTTCTTATTGTTCTTTCTGTATGGGCAGTCGATAGCGATGTGTCCCTTTTTGTGGCAAATGAAGCACTTGCCCTCCTTCTTAAATCTGTCGACCTCTTCTTGAGTGAGGCGTCTAATCTCGTACAGCTCCCGCGGCTTTTCTTCGGTCGCGCCATGCGAATCTTCCTCCGACTCACTGTCGATCTCCCCTGCTGCCTCTAAAAAGTCGATGTCTTCTTCGATGGCGTTCAGTCGGCCTGTCGAACGTTGGGTCGTCTCAATCTTGGTCTCCGCTGCCTCCGCTCGCAGAGCTGCTTGAATCGCCTCGTGTAGGGTTTTAGGGTTTTTCAGGGCAACCTCCTTATGAATCGAGGGTCTTAGACCGCGCTGGAAGTCATGAACGTTATCTTCTTCATGACGGTGAGGAAGCTCCAATAATTGTTCTCGAAAGTAGTTTGCATACTTCAGGACCGTGGTTTTCTGTCGCGCCTTGTCCAAATTCAATCTTGCTTGTTCCGCCGGTGTTCTTCCGCAGAATTCCTGAATTAAGGATTTCTCCATCTCAGAAACTCTGGAAATTCCTCCACCGACTTCATCTCCAGTCTGCGCAACTTGGGAGTACCACCACTTCGATAGTGGGCCTTCCAGAAAGCCATATACCTAGTACACTCCTCTTTGCTCTTCAGGGTTAACGCTGTGATACCGTAGATACCCTCGTGCATGTCGGAACCAGTTTCTCAGCTCGTCGATGTTAGTCGTAGCGATGCTCTTGATCTTGGCTGGTTTGACATCGTTCGGCATCATGCTCGGCATCTCTCGCGTCCTCTCCGATCTTAATTGCTCTCCTCGAAGAAAATTTCCCGTCTCTCGGCTTATGTTCACTCATCCTTCAAAATGTCTGAAACCGTTGTCGACGTGGTCACGCAGTTGAGATAGCTCAATCGAAAAAAGTGTCAACTCGGTTACTTAGTCGTTGTAGCATTTCGGTGACGTGTACCGACATAGGCTCCATCGTGGGACTCGATCCTTCTCGCACTGCCTGTCTTCCACCATCTGTCGACGTCGGCTGTGTCGGCCCAGAAGGCGCCCACTCTGGTCGACCATCAACTTCCTATGGTAGTCTCTCTCCTGCTCGGTTAGACATCTTCGTCTCGTCTAGCTGTTCTGAGGCTCCGAAACCACGTGTGAGGTGCTACTTTGGTTAGGCTAAGTTGGCAACCTTAGACTAATAGTAGAACCTAATCTCTGGATTTAATTATACAGCGTAGAGAGAATTAATAAGATTGTCTTAGGAACATGGTTTCTTACAATCTGGGTGTGGCGTGAATCTAGTCTGTACCGGTCTCTTCCCTCTACCAGTAAGTCCCCGTCTTAAATATCCACACCTCAGGTGTTCTAGAAACAGCCTTAGAACCTTTAGCTTGTGCTGTCTGCTAACTAAACCAAACTATTACTAGTGATACAGATTATCTGAGATTATATGTACCGTCTATCTAACCTTATCGCACAAGCTCTTAGAACTATCTAGAAACGAACTATCTAGAAGAGATACTGCTAGTAACTCTGTACTGTCGAGGGAAAATACGGCGATACAGTTGTACTGCCGTGATGACAACAAAGGAGTGACTGAATATCGCAAAGATACAGGTACCATTTTACAGGAAATAAATAATGTCAGATACTAGCACTTAGCTAAATGGCTATGATATGACACTTCACCCCAAAAAATGCGCTTCCTCACGTGACTGGACTTGTGTACAACTTGGACGCGCCGACCGAGTGCGGTCAGTGAGTGTGAGCTATTGGTTGGGTCGTCCGACTCTGACATGTAGGGAGGATGGCAACGGGGATGGTGTGCGCCGCCGATAGGAGTACTAATCAGGTATTGGAGACGTAGCGAGAGTTTTCCGAAAAAATCGGAAACGCGATGTATGGCGTCGTGAGAGAAGATGTAACTTGTCTACATGTATATAGATAGAGGAGTCCATAACCTTTTAAACACGTTGCATGGTTCGCTAGGGAAGCAAGAGAAAATAGTGGTTACATGGACCACCAACTTGGCACATGGGTTGGTGCTAAGGCTAGGGATCAGCCATCGATGCATCGTCGATAGTATCATCATCACTTGGTGATAGTGCCATCGATGTGATAGGTTGCGACATCGACATCGACACGATGGAAGTAGTGCTACTATCACTGCCATCAATTATCAAAACAATTGGAAAATATTGATTATCTAAGCCCGATGTATCGATATATTGTCCCAAATATCGATACATCGGCGATAATATCGGCTTAAATTGCCATCGATGTCAGCATCCCAAACCATCAACACTATCAACATCGACTATCCAAGATATCAATACCATCAACATCGACGTTTCAAAATATCATTACCATCATCATCGACAAAATCCATTTGATCCCTAGCCTTAGTTGGTGCCTTTGGTGGTGGTGACTAAAAGAGTGTGGGCAGGAGCGCGATGCGCTCGCTGTTGAGAGAAAGGAAGTAACTAGTCTTACCGGAAGTGGTAACTAGTCTACAAGTGTGTTGCGTACCAGGTACATCACTAAGACATTTGAACCTAGTAAGTGCCTTGGAGTTACTTACAACACTTTGTGTATGTATATGTGTATGTTTGTGTGTAAATGTTTTTTTTTTTGTATGAGTGCGTATGTGCGTTTGTCTGTGTGGGCCCATAACTTGTTGGAGTTTGGAAGTACAATATGGTTACACGGGTAGTCTAGCCGGCCTCGCTAGGGGGCCAGCAATGGGGACAAAGGGAGTGAGAAGAGAGAGATGGCGGTCGGCCGGGCCTGCCGGTGCCTTTGCCGGCAAAGGAAAAAATAGAGTACCGCTATTAGTACAACACTAAGTACTAAGATAAGGACTAGCTACCTTGTACATAAGCACTAGGTAATGCAATGCTAGTGCTAACAAGGTGCTCGTGTAGTGGTAGCCGCATGTGAAGAAATGGACTCTTGCTCTCCGCTTGTTTCTTGCACGGAAAAGGCAACGGGTCTTGGCGTAGTGAGAGAGCGTGAGGAGGCAGCGGTTGGGGCGAATTGTAGCATCTCGCCCGAGCTCTTAAAGGTTAGTCGCTACCAATGGTGTGGCCCTCGCACGTTGCTGTGGCGGCACGGTAAGTCGAGGGTTGGTGATGGGTGGTCGTCTTGACTCCGCGGTGGCCGTTTCTAAAATAAAGCGTTCGCCGCCGGGCCGAGACATGCGATATGGACCGAGGTTTTGGGTTGCGAGAGTGAAGAGTGACGCAGAGAATCTGAAAATGAGTTAGGTCATTGGCAGGACGGAATCCAGGGGGTGGCGGGGGGTAACGCATGACTATGTGACTGTCCCTGTCTGGGACTAAAAACCGACACACAACCATGCATTTGTTACTCGAACGCAATACAGGTAGGACGAGACAAAACAACATTGATAGAATCACCCCCCCCCCCCCCCCCCCCCCCACACACACACACTATCACCACGCACATAACCACACAGAAACTGTGACACTAAAACATTTAGTTATATACACGCAAATAGACATATGAAACATACACATTCAAACGCAGAGAATAATACAAATCACAAAAACAAGCAAAATACAATTAAGACACGTAACATTTACACATCCACAGACAACACATACCAAACGCAAGTCACACACGCACATACAGACGCGGGCACGCAGCCATACAAATACGAAACCTATCAAACACAAGCATACGCACATACTCATAGATAGGCACACATACATAGGCACACATCGACGAAACGCCACAGACACACGTAGACCATAACACACAATCGTAGCCATTCGACCAGAGAAATTTCTGTAGAAAAAGTGAAGATGACAGAAAATGAGACTAGATCGTTTGATATATACGTACATATCATTTAAGCACACACACACACACACACACACACACACACACACACACACACACACACACACACACACACACACACACACACACACACACACACGCGCGCGCGCGCGCGCGCAATCTCAGTCACAAATCACAAACACTCAAAAACACAAAGACAGTCATACAAACACGAAACTTATACACGCAAACGCAGGTAGTGATGTACGCTCTTATGCAGATTGAGACGTAGATAAACTGTCACGCACACAATTTCGTCAACAATAATACAGCATATGTACAACACGCGTTTTGTTGATACATACTCCGACAGAGATAATACGACATATATCATTGACACACGTGCACACATATACACGAAAATATCCACGCACATATACACAGCAGAAGAAACGAAACTTGCAATTGCATGCACACACAAGTATACCGATAAACACACACGCATGCGCAAAGAATGACACAAGCATACACGATACGATACAGAATCAGAAACACAATGTAACAGTTCCAGAAACACACAAACATACGCACACGCATATAGACGAAACGCCACAGACACGCGTAGACCATCACACATACACACAGATAGACAACCATAGGAATGAACGTGGAAACAGGAAAGATGATAGCAGATGAGATTAGGTCGTTTGATATATAATTCAATCACTCACGCACATATGATTTTATAACTCATTACACATACACGTAGATACCAATAATTTCACATTCACACACACACACACACACACACACACACACACACACACACACACACACACACACACACACACACACCCACCCACCCACACACACCCACACACCCACGCACACACACATGTACGCAGGAACAGGGTATAAACATACACAGAGACACACACATGCACACACACACACACACACGCGCACGTAGGCACAGACATACACATGTAAAAATATTAGCACAAACACACAGTCACAACCGCATGTTTCTAGACTAGCAAGCACTTTCGCATACACACGCACGCACGCACAAACAAACAGATAAATACCCTAACTTAGGAACACACTGATAGATACACACACACGCACACACACCCACACACAAAAAGTCTCAGTCTCAAAGCACTTACACTCAGAAGCACACAGACAGCCATACAAACACGGGACCTAATTCAAAGCAACAGCTCGAGATGCCGGAGGCGGCCATTGAGCCCTTATATCTCCTGTTAGGGGGGCATGTATTTCATATGTAACGGTGGACTGATCTGTGCCGGCTTGCGAAGATGTGTTGGGAGCGCCACGCGCGCGGTTTCACCTTCCACGCCCGTATGCAGACTACCAGCTCGACTCGCAACGATCGCATCGCTACTATCCCACCTTTTGCGACCGCATCATCGCACCCATTTTCATCGGAATTCCCTGTTGTGACGGGAGATTACATCCCCATATATTAGTCCCAACTAGCAGACAAGCTTGCGCAGCAGTGAGGGGCGCATGGCGGGAGGACGCCTCGATTGTGCGCCGGGTTTTGATGACTTTTTGAAAACAAATATGATTAATTCATTTTGTGAGATCCAGCTTCGCTACGCGCGCGCGGTTAAGCGGCCGCCTAGCGATCTGTTTGCACTCTCTCTCTTTTGTTGTGGTTACATTTTTTATGTCGTTCGATGTGTGGCAGTAAAACCTAAGGAGCGATAGAAGTTGGGGCAGTGAGGTACATAGCTCAGAGGTA